>JAFLJL010014739.1:0-65000 GCA_018398815.1 Conus ventricosus | reverse complement strand
CTCCAGTGACAGGAGAAGTCGAGGGAGAGGAGTCGGAAAACATATCTCCAGTGACGGGAGAAATCGAGGGGGCGATACACTGTCTCAGAGAGACAGGGAATGATGATGGTATGGAGCGAGTCCAAATTCTGATGCAGGTATAGCATCAAGGAGTGAAAGAATTATTTATTCTCCTGGTCTGGATCTTAGGCCAATGTTATTTGAAGGCCATGACTTTATAGAAACTTGGATCACTTAGTTTATCTCTCAGTGTAAAGAGAGATACATATATAAAATCTGTTTACAAATTGTTTGATGTGATTTAGTAAAGTGTTTTTCCCTGAAGGAGAGGGGGAGAAGAAAAAACATTCGGTAGTGCGCCTTTTGGTTGATTGGAAAGATTGCGTGTGCGTATGGAGTAAATGCTGTCATGAATGCGGGTGTGCAAAAGTGACAGTGTGACAGTGGTGACCCGACGTAGCTGCCGTTGTTTCCCCCTAGGGAAAAAAAAAAGAAAGATTTCTATTTGTGCCTTGGGGCCTGGAAAAACAATTTTGATTTATAACCCCAGAGGAAAGATTTCTGTTTGTCTCCTCGGGGTTTGGAAAAAAGAGATATATTTTCATTAAAAGAAAAAGATTTTGATTTGTACCCTCAAGGGTTTGAGGGAGGGGAAAAAAAAGAGAACAAAGATTTTGATTTGTACCCCCAAGGGTTTGAGGGAAAGAAAAAAAAAGAGAAAGTTTAATTATTTATTGGGTATTTGCATTTTTTTTTGTTTATGTGTGTGAGTGAGATTATTTTCAGTGCGAGTGAGGACTTCTCTCTTATTTCTAACTCTGAGTTTTGCTAGTGGTTTGTTTGTATGTTGGTTCCTATTTTTCCCCGATCGGTGAGCCCCACCGCTTTTCGCTACCTTGAGCGACTAGTTCAAGAGTGGGAGCAGCCGTGATTCCCTATTTTGTCCTTTTCCCCGATCGGTGAGCCCCACCGCTTCTCGCTACATTGAGCGGTTAGTTCAAGAGTGGGAGCAGCCGTGATCGCCCTTATTAGCTTTATTTTATTGTTTTTTCTTTCTCTGTCCTATCGTTTCATTTCAAATAGTCCCCTTTTCCCAGAGTTTGAACCGACCTTGTCTCTTTCAACAGGACAGAGGTTGACAAGTGCGGGGAAGACTCCTCCTAATAAAATTTTCTGGGTTTTTTTTTTTTTGGTGTTGTGAGATTTTCTTTGCGTTTGGGTGAATGTGCATTTATTGATTGATTGTTTAGTATTTTGTATCATTGCTGTTGTGTTGTGTATATTGTGCAGGATTTGTTTTTCCCGTCTCCAGTTTCACGGGAGACAGTGACCACTAGGGTGCTGTCTGGGGGCTTCTTTTGCTTTTCTTGATTTCGTCTCACTGTTCCGGTCCTGTGTATCCTTTCATTTCCTTTTCACCCCCTTTTTCAAAACCTCTTAAACCTTCTCATCAATAAGCTCCTATCTAGTTTTCTTTCTACATTTTCATCTTTTAGGTAGGATTTCCGCTAGTTTGTGTTTCTTCCCCTCTTTTTAATTGTTTGTGCTTCCATTTGTTTTGTAAGTTTATATTCATTTTTTGTATAAGGCGATACATCTGTTTTGTGAACTCATTTGGAATTAAGTAAGAAAGTCTGACAACAAGAACATTTAAGAACTAAAACTTTATAAAGAATTTATTTTCAGAAAACTTTATTGTGTTTTTTTCCTTTCTTAGGAAAAAACAGATTAGCATTGAACGTCATTTTTTTTTTAAATTACAAATTGATACCTGTTTTCGAGAACACAATACTCTGGAAAAATACATTCCTAGTGTTTCATATCTACCTTGTTTTAGTAAGCTGTTTTCTGTTTACACCGGAAATTGAATTCTTTATTTGTATATACTATAATTACGTTTTTGTGAAACATAAAACATCATCATATATCGCCTTATTTTTATTCATACTTAGAAATTGTTTTGTATTTATATCTGTTGACGGTTCATTATGGATGATTTTGATAAATATGTTCAACAAGCGGAACGCTTGGGTTTTGATGGAGAAAAACTTACTAACTATGTGCAACAATGCATAGATAGGGCAGACAGGCTAAGAGAGAGAGAAGAAAATAGACTACAGAGGGAAGCTGAAGCTGAAGAAAATAGACTACAGAGGGAAGCTGAAGCTGAAGAAAATAGACTACAGAGGGAAGCTGAAGAAAATAGACTACAGAGGGAAATTGAAGAAAAAAGACTACAGAGGGAAGCTGAAATTGAAGAAAAAAGACTACAGAGGGAAGCTGAAGATAAAGAACGTCAATTTAAGTTGAGGCAGTTAGAACTAGAGACTGATGCTGAAATTAAAAGATTACAGGCATCGAGAGAACCTCCACCAGCTCCACCAGTCGGTTCCGCAAGCGCGCCTCAACAAAATCAGCATATATTCCAAAGTTACCACCTTTCGAGGAAAAAAACGGATGACATAGATAGTTTTCTTTTCCGCTTTGAAAGTCACGCAACGTCTTGTGGTTGCCCAAAGGAAAAGTGGACATTGTATATTGCGTCGTTGTTTAAGGGTAGCGCTTTGACACTGTACCACACACTCGCGGCGAAACAAAATTTAACTTGGGATCAGTTGAAAGAAGAACTCCTCAAGAAATTTCAATGTTCTGCCGATCGTTTTCGCGAACGTTTCCGTTCTGTGCGCCCTGACAAAGGAGAATCGTTTCCGTCGTTTCTAATTCGTATGAGTCATTGTTTAGATCGATGGATCGATTTATCCAAAACGAACAAAACTTTTCAATCACTGCGAGATCTCCTTCTTAGAGAACAACTTTTCCAGAGCGTGCGCAAAGATCTGGCCACTTTCCTTAAAGAAAGGCAATTTGAAAGCGTTGAGGAAATGTGTCAGATGGCTGATCAGTATTGTATCGCTCACCCAGATAAGGGCGTGGCTAGGAAAGGAGAATTTTCCATCTGTGAGTCTCATGCGTCATGTACTATCCCATCGGGACAGGGAAGTTACAGGAAAGGAAATCGTGGGTCATTTCTGAGTCCTCAAGGATATGCTTATCCTAGGAACGGACAGGGATCTTTCCGCGGTTCGAGTGACTGTCGTCAGTACCAGTACTCACCGCCGGAAAAACCCGTTGCTCCTCAACAAACGTTCCGAGGTCGTGGACAACGACCACCGCGTAGACCTTTTGGGCCAGTTCGTGGACAGAACCGAAGTTCACAAAATCAGTCAGCTGCCTATCAGACAATGCGATGTTTCTTTTGTGATGGCAAGTTCCATTTGAAAAAGAATTGCCCTTTCAAACCAAATGATTCAAAATCCGCATTAGTCTCCACTGATTGTGAAGAAGGCCTTGTTTTGGCACCACATCAATCTGTTGATGGACTGGTGTTAGAAAACGGAGCCATCAGCGGATTGCAGGCTTCGGTTTTGCGAGACACTGGGTGCACCACTGCTGGTGTAAGAAAATCTTTCGTGCTTCGAAACCAGTATCTGGACACTGTCCAAAAGTGTAGGTCGTTTGGAGGCAAGATTGAAACGTTTCCGCTGGCGAAAATTTCGGTCGATACACCGTACTACTCCGGATTTCTCACCGCTTGTGTTATCGATAACCCAGTCTGCGATTTGATCTTGGGCAATTTGCCAGGTGTCGCTACAGTACATGGTGGTGCTGGAGGATCGTTTGTTCCTTGTCTTGTGAGTACCAGATCAATACCAGTGACACCCACACACAGCAATGTAATGCCGATCCCAACCACACACAAACACTATTCAAATCACATCACACACACACATAAATAATACTAGTGACACCCACACACAATGTAATGCCGATCGTATCACACACCAACATAATGGCGATCACATCATACACAAAAACAACACCGATCACATCATACACCAAAACAATACCAATTATATCACATGCAAACATAATACGATTGCATCCACACACCAAGATTATACCCATGAAATCTACACAACAACATTACATCCATGACATCCGCACACATCCACACATAAACACAATACCAATCACATCCAGATATCAACATAATACCAAGCACATACAGATATCAACATAATACCAAGCACATCCACACACCAACATAATACCAAAGATATCCACACACCAACAAAAATACTAATGACATCCGCTGTCATGACGGGAGATGCAGGGCCCATTTTTAAAAGCGTGATTTAGAACTTTCAACGTAAATGTTAGACCATAACTATATACATGTATACAGTGTTTGTTGTAAAGTAGAGAACAGGTATTTAGCCGAACGATGTGAAGAGAAAAATTGTCTGGGCTGATGAATATGCTGGTATATTAAAAAATGAACTTGAATGTGATGAATTTCTGGACAGCATGCAGAAAGCGCGTCAGTTATTACAAATTAACGTGAATGAGAGTCCAGATAAATTTGTCAGTGCTTTGTGCGGAACCGCAGCTTGTATGGTTCGAGTTATTTGTAGAGGCAGCAGAACATACAATGACTGGTTTGATAATGAGTGCGAACGAAAGAAACAGGAAGTTAAAAGGTTATTAAAAAGATTTCAAAGATGCAAAACAGCCAAGGATAAAAGTAAGAAAAGAGAAGAATACGCTGTATCACGTAAAGAGTATGTTACGCTAAGGAAAACAAAGGAACTGGAGTTTAAAGAAAGTAGGTTAAAAAACTAAAAAATTCAGTTAATGATTCCAAAATGTTCTGGTCAGTGATAAGATCTATAAACAAAAAGAGTTCTGTGTATAACGAAATCTCAGTTCAACAGTGGCATGACCATTTTGGGGGCGTTTTTCATAGTTTTGATAATAAAAGTAAGGAAGAAGAGACTGGTATGGTAGAAGAAAACGAAATTGAGCCATTCTTTAATCAACTTATTTCCAGTGAATAAGTCGTTGCTGGTATTAAACATATAAAATTAGGAAAGAGTGCAGGACCAGATAGAATCACAGCAGAAATGTTGAAGAATGCAAACACAGCCGTAATCAATTTTCTTGTTCATTTATTCACCCAACTTTTTTGATAATGGTATCTTTCCATCAGAATGGGCTAAATCTATAATTGTACCAATTTACAAAAACAAAGGAGATGTGAACAATCCCAACAACTATCGTGCAGTATCACTTACCGGCATTTTAAGTAAAATCTACACTTACATACTAAATGCAAGATTAACTGAATGGGCTGAAACTGGAGTTCATCAGGTGATGAACTTGTAATTAAATCAGTAGCGAAATTCATCGCGGAAGCATTGAAAATTAGACAGATGAAGGATAGTGAAATTTAAGATATACTGTTCAAAAAAAGAAACGCAAAATGAAATTTTGCCACCTGGGGTGGACCATACAGTTGAGAACACGCCAAAAACCGGCCCTGATGTATGTCTTGAACGTCGACGTGCTAGGATAACATTGATTCCGGTTGTCACTATGTGCACGTGCGTTTTGTGGGCCAGGTGCGACAGTGCAAACATTGGGTTGTGCTTCTGTTGTTTCGCCTGCAAAGCATGCCCAACTCAGTGGTGAACACACACACACCATGGTCATAGTGCAGTATAAAAGCCGGGTCATTTTGGCAACCGGCAGGCACACCGTACCAAAAAACAGCATGCCACGTTTGAGCCCAGCAGAGAGAGAAAACGCCCTGGGTCGTTTGCAAGTTGGTCAGAGTGCAACTGATGTGGCCCATGCTTTGAATGTCTCCCCCAGTACCATATGCCGACTTTGGACTCGCTTCCAGAGGACAGGGTCATCAGCTGATGCCCCGAGGTCAGGCCGACCTCATATCACAACGCCAGCCCAGGACCGCTTTATACGGCTAAGACATCTCCGCAATCGCTTCCTGCCGGCCTCGTCCACTGTCCAGGCATGCGCTTGTGTCCGTCGCATCTCCGACCAGACTGTCCGGAACAGGCTGCATGCTGCTGGGCTGAGGGCTTACAGGCCCCTACGTGGCAACGTAATGACGGGGCGCCATCGACAGACCAGACTGCAATGGGCTACGCAACACAGACACTGGACACTGAGGAACCATTGGCGACACGTCTGGTTCTCGGATGAGTCACAGTTTCTGCTGCAGCGCCATGACAGGAGGCGAAGGGTTTACCGCCGGGTTAATGAACGCAACCAGCAGAACTGCGTCGACGAGGCACCTCCGCATGGTGGCGGCAATGTCATGGTATGGGGGGCCATCAGCAACACAGGCAGGAGCCAGCTGGTGCGCGTGGAAGGTCACCTGACAGCCCAGCAGTACGTCCAGGTCATTGTTCAGCCACACGTCCTGCCTCTAATGGCCACTCCCAGGGCCGTGTTCCAGCAGGACAACGCCAGGCCCCACACAGCACGCCTGACCACAGCCTTCTTTACCGCCAACAACATCAACACCCTGGCCTGGCCCTCTCTTTCCCCGGATTTGAATCCTATTGAGCACGTTTGGGACGTTTTGGACAGACGCCTGAGAGTGAGGGCCAACGCCCCAGCGACTCCAAATGAACTGTTCCGGGCATTGCAGGCCGAGTGGGCGGCCATCCCACAGCAGACAATCAGGAACATTATTGCTTCATTGCCCCGCAGATGCCAGGCTACCATTGCAGCCAGAGGGGGTCACACCCGTTACTGACTTTGGAAGCGGCCTGCCGATTTCCCTGAGGGTCTGGGGCTGGTTCTTTACCACAGCATTGCAGGGGAGACTTCTGTCCTACTGATGACCTGTTTTTGTCATTTTCACATTAAACGTGTTGTCACACTGAGCTTCAATAAATTGTGTTTCAAATCGGCAGCTTGGCATTTTGCGTTTCTTTTTTTGAACAGTATAATACATTATAAGAGATATCTGAATGAATATTATTATTCATCGCATGTTGAAGAGATCAGTAAAATACAATGTCATCATTTGATTGAGTGGATGGTCGAGGCAGTCTTAAGTTGTTGTTTTTTTGGTTTGTTTGTTTGTTTTTTAACCTTACTGCGTTACTCCTGTACGTGAGGTGAGGACATAATGCAATGTTACGAATTTATTTGTTTTTGTTAACTTTGGGTTTGATACACACTAGGAATGAAAGTGCACAATTTGTTTGCAGGAAAGGAAGAGGAAAATGTTTTTGTTCTGTTTCCTCTCCCCCCTTGTCAAAAGACCTCTTTGGTAATGACAATAAAATATCAAAGTGTCACTATAAATATCAAAGTGTCAAAGTGTCAAAAGTATACAGTGTTTGAATCCCTAAGTTTTTCTAGTCGTTGGTTGGACGCTGAGGCACGTGATTAGTGAGAGGAGCTCACTGTTTGTAGGACTTGTGCGTTCCCGATATGTACGATAGACCAGGAATTGCCAGACGGGAGGATAGGCCGCTTGGTTTGAGTCGAGTTGGTTGTTTATTTTCAACCTTGGGGTTTGTGAACGGAAAACCTAGTTCTCCATGCAGCCAGGGACTGGTCGATTTTAATGTAGCACAGACAAAAGTATGCTAGGGATTCTGTTTGTTAGAATATTGATTCCCTACGGAAAATCTCAGCGTCCAACTATTGGAGTCAATTACCAACCTCCTGGAAACTTAATTCCCGTTGGTGGATTTTTTTTTCAAAGGAACCTTTTTTCAACGCAACTTTTAATATTTAAAAAATAGAAACGAGAAATGTAATGTTGATGTATTATTGATTAAAAAGAAAGAAAACGAACTGCCTCTATGGTGTCATGCAGCTGATAACAAAGTTGATTTTTGAAAAAAAGTTATTACAACATGTACAAACGAAAAAGCTATTTTGTACTTGTTTAATGAATTATGAAATTTTTGTTGTGTTCGGTAAAGGAAGCTCAAACCATTGAATTCTTGAATCCCCAGTCTCTCTTTTGGATGAATGGAGTGGATACGCGCGTATGGAGTAAACATGCCGTGTGTGTGATTGAGTGATTGCAAAAACGGTGTGTGACAAACACATGCATGACATCTTGCACACATTTACATGCCCATCACAAAACATTCCGAAAGGAGACCAGCTTTGGCGTTAGGATGGAGAACACATGGACACATAGCATGCGTCTTCTGTGGGGAAAAAATCGACAGAATCTGAAAAAATTGAGGGGCTAACATTTCGACTGAATGACACGGAAGATGACCAAACGTAGAGACAGCAGGCAGCTCTACCCTGGTAGGCAGCCTGTGAGTGAACGAGAGCATGGATCATAAAGTGGATAGAACTTGGTCTCTCTAATCTATCATAGGCGCTCTCTGAAGAAGAAGAAGAAGAAGAAGAAGAAGAAGAGAAGAAGAAGAAGAAGAAGAAGAAGAAGAAAAGGAAGAAGAAATATGATAGACGGCACGGGACACAGACACATAGGCAGACTCTGTGGCATGCGTGTGTGTGGCATGCGTGTGTGTTGTTGTTGTTGTTGTTGTTGTTGTTTTGCTTCTCCACATCTATGAGGTGTGGGCCTGACTGTAGTGATTTAGTTAAAAGATACGTTCTAACTGATGAAAATGAGCACAGACATATTCAGCTCCCTGATCCTTCAGGATGAAGGGACATTGAAGTTCGTCTTCAGAGTGGACGCAGTCAGCCGAGAAGTCACAGAGAAAATGTCTGTGGAGCTCAGGCCACACAGACGGCGAACAGTTCCACTGCTGGTGTCCCACTCGCTGGGGTTTAGACGTGTTGCGGTGAAGAGAGAATTGTAACTTAAGTTTAACAGTGCAATAACCTCGCCAGCAATTATAAAGTATTGACAGCGGGAGATCGGAGGTCGTCTTTTTATTGTGTTCAAGAATGCGGTCAGTGGAAGAAGACACCACCCAGTCTGGAAAGATGAATGGAAAATTTTGGGGTTTCACTGACTTCGTCGTGATCGTTTTTTCCCCACATTCACAAGCACACACACCAATCCATAGTTTTCGGCATTGGATTTTGACCCGATGAGATTCAAAAAGATCACATGACCTTTAGGTGGAGTTATTGTCCTACATAAAAAGAAATCAAAATCCAACGTGTGAGGAAGCTGTATGTATCCTGAAAATAACAACATGTCAACTGAATAAAAATGGAATGCATTTCATACATAAAATGTCAAACTGATTTTTTTTAAGGAATACATTTTACACATAAAGACAATGTCAACTTGACGAAAAGAGAATACATTTCAAACAAAGCAAGAACAAACTTTTCACTGCCATAATGATGGTATTTATGGTATTATATAAATCACGTTGTCATGTGTGTGTGTGTGTGTGTGTGTGTGTGTGTTGTGTGTGTGTGTGTGTGTGTGTGTGTGTGTGTGTGTGTGTGTGTGACGTGGCAGGAGACTGTCACAGGCACGATCGGCGCATCGGCCGCTTGTATAACGAAGTAAGGCGACTAGGATTACCTCCCTTATAGTTTGTTCGGTCAAGTCAAGTCAAGTCAAGTCAAGTCAAGTAAACTTTATTATCTCAGTTCGAGAAATTAGTTTGTGGTCACACACATTCACAGCAAATAAACAATGATTTTGTCACATCACCCATTTTGTCACATATGGCATACATTCATATAAAAGAATTTGGATTTCAAGGTGACTAAATAATATAAGAATAATACTATATAAAATTGCATTCCTACAACGCATTTGACAATAAATTCTAAGATGAGATTTTAAACTAAAATAACATAACTATTTGTTATCTAAATGCAACAGCATGCTTAATCTGAGCTTAAATTATGTATCTTTATAAAACAAAATGTAACAATAATCCATAGCTAAAAAGCAATTAAACATCACCTCTGTTAAGAAAATCAATGGACAGGGGAATAAAACTTTGTTTAAATCTGACACTTCTGCATTTAACTGATCGATATCTTCGTCCTGACTGAAGAAGGTCATACTGACTTGCAAGAACGTGGGTCTGGTCACACGCAATCTTCTTCGCTTTACAAACAACACGGGACCTGTACAGCTCACTCAGACTTTTTTGTCTCCCACCAACAATTTTTCCTCCCACGTTCACCACTTTCTCAAGCACATTCCTACTCTTCACAGTCAGCCCACCATACCAACACATAAATGAGAAAGTTAAAACAGATTCCAAGAAGCATGAATAAAACGCCCGAAGAATGTCAGTATTCACATGAAATGATCGCAGCTTGCGAAGACAATACAATCTGGTTTGACATTTTTTGTGGACATAATCAACATGGGATTTAAAATTCAGCTTATTATCTATAAAAGTTCCTAAATATTTGTATGATTCAACACGTTCTACTTCAGCACCTTTGATAAAAAGCGGTGGTACAACTTTTGGATTCTTTCTAAAATCAATCAACATTTCTTTCGTTTTCGTTACATTCAGATCAAGATAGTTGTGATCGCACCAGTCAACAAATCTTTGAACCTCCTTGAAGTAAACAGAGTCAGAGTTGGAAAGATCCTCAAGTGCTGAGTCATCTGAATATTTAATGTACAAAGTTGAATCACTTCCTGAACAATCATTTGTGTACAGAGTAAAAAAGCACTGGAGATAAAACAGTACCCTGAGGTGCGCCAGTTGAAATGACTCTGGAAGACGAAACAACACTCTGATATCGCACAGACTGTGTCCTCTTTGTTAGAAAATCTATTACCCAAAGAATGAGCTTGTTACACACATTCATGTTAATGAGTTTCTTTGCCATCAGATGTGGTTGTAGGTGTTGAATGCTGATGAGAAATCAATGTAAAGAATGCGTACAAAGGAGGCAGGTTTTTCGAGGTGTGAAAACGCATGATGGAGAAGTGTGAGTGTGGCATCATCTGTTGATCTGTTCTGTTTGTATGCGAACTGAAACGGGTCTTGGTACTGTGTGGTATCTTTTAAAACAGAACAGAGGACAATTCGTTCAAGACATTTCATTGCAACAGATGTGAGGGCAACTGGTCGGTGAACTCTTTTCAGTTTTCGCACAGACAAACCCGACCACTGCCGCTGTCAGACGCGCTGTTGATTGCTGTCCAGAGCATGATTATTTTTTAACCCCCTCCTAGAAGGGATTATTTTATCATGCTCTGGTGTTAGACCTTGACCGGGACGATGATCCACCCTGGTGAGCACTGCGGGCTGTCTTTGAGCTGCTTCCCACTTCCTGAGCGGAAGCAGCCGACATTTTCCCCCTGCAGTCGCCTGCCCCAGTTTAGTGGTCCTTCTTTTGAGAGCTGTGTACCAATGGGCCAGCTTCCTTCACTATGCCTCAGTGAGAAGATGTCGAACTACACCCCCCGTCCCCTCCCCTTGGTGCCTAATCGCGGGAGTGGGATACGTGTCACTCAGTGACTTATTTTCTCCTCTGTGCACAGCACATGAGATTGGACTTTGTATCGTGTGTTCTCTTCTGCGGTACAGACTACCGCCCCGCTTCCTTCCCTCTTCACGGCAGGAATAAGGTCGGAATATATATTTCTTTATAGTATTTGTGCACAGGTTTTTTTTCCCTGACAGTACTTTTTCCAGAACTGGTCAAAGACTGATTCACAAGTTGCTTTTGTGTCAACAACTTGTATTTGTCCTGTAAACTATTTTATGTTTCAGAAAAATTATCATTATTTTTCAGGACAAGTCTGGAGCTCGCTTGTAATGTATGATGACCTGTTTTGGGAAAATTGATATATTTCTGATTGTGTGAAGTATCAGGATTTTTCATGTGTTGTGTAAAGGCCTGTGGGAGTTGTGGAATCTGCTGATGTTCTCCCATTGAGAGAGGCCTATTAGTCTAATTAGTAATAGTTAATATACCTGAAAGATTGACAGTATATGTGTGTCTTTGACAGCAGGAATATATATTATAACTGTCTTAGTACATTTGTGTATGGGACAGTCTTCTGCTGAAAAGTGTTTATGTATTCTTTTTGAACCAGCAGGTGGATGGAATCTCCCTAGTGTTACCTGAGGGAGATTGATTTATTTGTTCACCCATATTTTATGTGACATCCCTAGTGTAGTGGGAACTAGTATAACAAAGTATTATAAGGAAAGTCCTTTTTCGCCCTCATCCTCATGGTGCACTAAATGTGTAAACTCCTCCGTACCTGACTGGTCTGTTTTCGCAAGGTGTGAGTGAGAGGGAGTGCAGTTATTAGTTATACAAACAACATACACGCCTTCTGAACACACAAGGAGACAGACTACATGTATTCCCACATGCACCTCTCACTTTCCCTTCCATGACAGAGACGTGTGCCATGATGATGGTAGATCAGCGTATGCTTGCTGCCCGTGGATAAGACAACCTCTCCTACTGCCTGCAGCTCAGTTGAAGTTGTTTCCCCTGTTTGTCTGTATTCTTCTTTGCTGTGTAAGAGTGCCATTCAGGCAGCATTTTGAAACACACACACATACAAACTTCACAACACTGAAAAATAAAATGGAAGATACTGAAAACGAAGAGCAGTTTTCTTCTGTGCAGACTCTGCAGCGTCCTCACCTTTCTGTGCAGACTCTGCAGCGTCCTCACTTTTCTGACGATGAAGAAACCAACGTCAGGAGTAAGTCGAGTACTTACAAACTCGTGGTGAAAAGTAAAACGAGGAAGAGTGGTAGACTTACGTGCAGTCATGCACTTTGTTTTGTTCCAAGTAGCAGGGCTTCTTCTTTTTCATCCATGTCCCACGTTGTTCAAACTCGCCACGAGCGCTAGGAAGGAGTAAATGAATCTTGAAATCGTGATCTTAAACGTCAGAATGACGCCTGCAGAGAGACTTTCATTACTTTTAAGCTAAAACCTTCAGAGATGAAGAGATCCAAAGAGCCCAATCCAGCAGAAAGCACGTCAGCTCAAACCATATCTACATGATCGTCCCCGTCCTTCACTTCAACCTCCAATGAACAAACAACTTCAGGATGGCTTTGGCACGGACAATCCACTGCAGAACGTCTCCACCCCACCCCAAGCTGACATGGACAGTAACCACTTGAATTACGGCGCGGAAAGCAATTTGCAGGTTGTTGTACACACACACACACACACACACACACACACACACACACACACACACACACACACACACACACACACACACACGCACGCACGCACACGCACACACACACACACAGTGATGGTCTAAAGGCCTGAGAGAAACGTTGCCTAGCCAACCACTGTGTGTTGTGTCCACTGTCCACTTCTTTTCTTTGCTGAACAGTCTGGAGGAAGAGATGCGTCAGGTAAAGAACAAAAACTTACCAGACCTCTTACTCTAGCCCCATACTCTTCAACCATAATGATTCATCTTTCTCTACCAAACTCTCTCCTGTGAATAATTTTGAAGACTCAATCCATTCCAGAAGAGAAACTATGCTCGCAGTTGGTGATTCAGCTACGCAATACATCAGCCTGAGAACACTGGCCCCAACAAATCAGTGCATGTACAAAATGTGTGTTCCAGGGATGAAAGTCCTGGATCTGCTTTCCTGGCTGCCATCGAAGAATCTTTACCCAACATCAATCACGTCACATCCATGTTGGGATGAACTCTTGTCCCTGTGGTCCTGTGCAGAGAGATGACTGGATGAAGCTTGTGTCCCAATGTTATGAGTATTTCTCAACACTAAAGCTACCTTAGGTTCGATTATTCCTGAATTATTCTATCAATCCACCCCACCGCAGTCTACAGGCTGTATGTGAACACCTAGGTGTGAAGTTCATTGACCATAATTCCATATTCATAGCTTCAACAGGTTCCCTTCGTTTTGCTGTCTATCAGGACCTGGTTTACCCAGTGCAAGCGTGACTGGTAACATGAAGACGGCGCGGCATAGAGGCCCATCAGCACAGAAGCCTCAGCCGTCCCAAGGAGGCCCATTCAGAGCGCTGTAAAGCAGCAGTAAGGAGCCTGGAGGTCGTCCACAGAGAAGGACTACAGCACAATGCAGAAATGACATTTCAGCCCCGACCAGTTCTGTCCCACAGTTAAGTTTGCTATGGGCATAACGGAGAAGACTGGGACCGCACAGGCGTGTTTCATCCACTTAATAGATGCCTTTCTGAGAGTGTTTCATCCACTTAATAGATGCCTTTCTGAGAGTGTTTCATCCACTTAATAGATGCCTTTCTGAGAGTGTTTCATCCACTTAGATACCTTTCTGAGAGTGTTTCACCCACTTAATAGATGCCTTTCTGAGAGTGTTTCATCCACTTAATAGATGCCTTTCTGAGAGTGTTTCATCCACTTAATAGATGCCTTTCTGAGAGTGTTTCATCCACGTAATAGATGCCTTCTCTGAGAGTGTTTCATCCACTTAATAGATGCCTTTCTGAGAGTGTTTCATCCACGTAATAGATGCCTTCTCTGAGAGTGTTTCATCCACTTAATAGATGCCTTCTCTGAGAGTGTTTCATCCACTTAACAGATGCCTTCTCTGAGAGTTTCACCCACTTAACAGATGTCTTTCTGAGAGTGTTTCACCCACTTAACAGATGTCTTTCTGAGAATGTTTCATCCACTTACTAGATACCTTTCTGAGAGTGTTGCTCAAATTTCTGGATGAACACTGCTGGTTGAAGCCAGGATATTTTATAAAAGAAAAGGTAGAGTACAGCCCTGTCGTGCTGTCTCAGATCAGAATAGAATTCTGTAGCATCGTCTTAATTCTTCTCGTCCTCATCGATCAGCATAAAGAAGACTCCAAGCCTATTGCCTTTCATGCTCTATTGTCATGGCGATTTCAGTTTTGATTTCTTCCTCACATCTAAACCCTTGGTGAGGTTCTGTCGGGTCACAGGCATTAGATAACATTTATAAAAACTGTCCTGGACGGATATGTTGGCGCCCCCCGGAGGGAGAGCTCACGCACGCTGAACAGGCACCACTGCCAATCGGCAATGGTGCAGTCTCATCTGGCGGGTTGCCTCATGAGCTGATGACTACGACGGGAAATAAGTTGAGTGTGGCTGTGGATGAGAAACTGGAATGATCAGCGTGGGTCCAGTGCCACTGAGGTGGCACGTAAGAAAGAAAGAAAGAAAAAAGTAATGAAATAAACAAGAAACTGGATTTCATGCGATCACACTGTTCACAAGCCTCATCCTCTTTGGCGGGATATCTCATCAAACACTGAATCTAACCCACTGACTACGCACATCCATCTTCCCTGTTCTATTAACCATCTCTACACACATCCATCTTCCCTGTTCTATTAACCATCTCTACACACATCCATCTTTCCTGTTCTATTAACCATCTCTACACACATCCATCTTCCCTGTTCTTTTAACCATCTCTACACACATCCATCTTCCCTGTTCTTTTAACCATCTCTACACACATTCATCTTCCCTGTTCTTTTAACCTTCTCTAGAGAATGTAAATATGTTCGTTCAAGACCACCCATGTGATTCTGCACGAAAACCCCCTTTTTAACATACTAATCGCGTCCATCTCATATCAGTTTTGGCCAAATTTAACACCTTTTAACAAACAAAATTAACACGCCAAAACTGCCAAATATTGACGTAATTAGCACATTGAAACGGGGGTTTCCGTGCAGAATAACATGGGTGATCGTAAACGAACACTTTTACATTCTCTACAGAGACATAAAATGAACTAAAAACGTATATGGTTTGACACGACTGCTGCCAGACTACCCCAATCAATATTGGCCTTTGAGACCGCCAACAAGCTTGTGTGCAGCCGGGCGTGCAGGCGGCTAGTGCATTTTTAATCATTAGGCAACGAGCTCAAATGTCACGTGTGCACGTTCAACCAATCGACAGGAGGTATGACGTCATTTCTGGCTGGGGGCTGGCGAGCCCCAGCCAGTGTCGATCTTTTCCGACCGGGACGTCAAGGAGTGAGGACATGCTTTTTAGCTCGCTGTTGTTCCGGTCTGGCCAAAAGAGGGCTTAAATCTTTTAGAAACCAAGCAACGAAAACGTGAAATGACAGTAAGTGAACTGGATGATTTTTTACGTAATTGTTTTGTAGATAAACTTGATTATGAGCCGATTGATGAAGGTTCTTTATTAAGCTGAAAAACATGGCTGAAATTACGCCTGCTTTACTGAAAGCCGGCTCTGAGATCAAAGCTGAAAATCGTAAAACACTTCGGCAATCTTTGCTTTTAGGCCATGGCTTGAAAGAACAAAAACTCTTTTCAAAAATCTAACCCAAAAGCGTCCTGGGATAATTATCTGAAAAACAAAATTTTGATGAAACCCAAGCTGTGTAGAAAACTGATAGAATTATCATTTTTTTACTATCCAAAGTTTTATAAGCTTGGAATTTCTATCCACAGCTTGTATGAGAAAAGAAGGCTCATTTTAAAATATATGCAAAGCGACGTTGGCTTCCGTGAGTTCTGGCAGGCTGGGTAGCTGCTGCGAAAAATCAATACTGCCAAGGAACACCCTAAAGGCTAAAAATATCCAGAACTGTGTCACTTGCCCACCGACCACCACGTCCTAGAAAGGCCCTCCACAGGGCTAAAATATGCTAGAACTGTGTCGCTCGCCAGCGACCGCCGAGTCCTGAAAGGCTCCCTACAGGACTAAAAATACTCCAGAACTGTGTCCACTTGCCCACCGAACCGCCGCATCCTAGAAAGGCCCTCAACAGGGCTAAAAATAATACTAAGGGAGGTAACTCCTGCACACACACCCCATCCCCCGCCCACTAACACGCCCACACCCACCCCCACCCAACGCATGCACACCCCCACCCCACCCCACCTTACACACACCCCCACCCCCACCCCACCCAACGCATGCACACCCCCCCCCCACCCCCACCCAACGCATGCACGTCCCACCCCCCTGCCACTCACGCACACACATATAACTTTTTCTAATTTTGCACAAAAACAAGAGAAACTGTTTAAATTTAAATTTTTTTAATTTATGATTTTAATCTGGTTTAAAAAATGAAGGCCGAATTAGCTACAGAGCTTATTAATATACTTACGAGTTGGATTGGGAGAGAGAAGCTGATAAAGATCAGTTAAAAACAGGTTTGAAGAATTAATTACTGATCTTTTTAATCGTATAGACATGCGAGAAGATGTATTGGAAGCTATCAGTAAAATACCAGATAATTGGCCTCAACCAGTTGTAAAGTTGTTTGCTATTTTAGTTGAAAAATATAGCTCCTGAAGATGTTAATCTGACTGTTTCTACCAGCCCTGAAGGAGTAGCTATTCGCTTTAATAAAGATCAGGGTTTACGATTAGAAAAGACTATGAATAACAGCTGAATTTACAATTAATTTTTTATTTATTTTATATTAAAAATGGCTGCCGAACTCAGTGAATCTGATTTAAGAATTGTAATGAACTATTTGACGAAACAATGAAATTATTAAACATTGATTTTAGCGAATTTGGTTTTGAGAATGATATAGACAATATAATAAAAGATCATAGTGAACTATTTAATGAAGCAATCAAAGTGATAAACATTGACTGTAGTGATTCAGAAAAAGCTAAAATATTGGCGGGTTTATTGTGAGGTTAACGTGTCTTGAAGTGTTGCGGCACTTGGGTGAAGAATAAAAAGCGTGTTTTACTTACTTTTATATACATTTATTTTTTTAATCTACGTAAATATTGTGGCTTTAAAAATGACGACCACAAGTAAATTCGAGGACAGAAAAACTATATACGATGGAAGAAATATTTGATAGTGACAAACAATTAAGCAATACGTTTAGTGAAGTAGCATGGACATCATTAGCCCTACAAATGTTCAGGAAAGCGTGGCACATGCTGTCGCTAAAATCCCAGAGTTTCTTCAGATGGAACCGCCAGTAAAAGTGCTATTGGCCGTTCTGATTGATTATAAAAACGCCTGATGATACTAACATGGAAGTCTGGGTTTCAACTAAACAGAAAGAAGTAATCAGCTATCACGACTTTAATTCTAACTGGGCTGACTACATGCTTACACAGTTTAACCATGCAAGTGAGGAGGCAAAGTTAAAGGGGGTTCTGGCTGGTCTGAAGGGACAGTCCTTGAAATCAATTGAGACAAACAAAGTTCTATCCTATAGTTGGCAATTCTTACCTTCCTCTCCCAAACGAGTTAGAGTTAAAACGAGCAGTCTTAAACATACATAATTCTGACAACATGTGTTTTATGTGGTGTGTTTTAGCACATTTAAATCCTGTCAAAATCATGCAAACAGAGTATTTTAATTATGAACAATACAAAGATAGCCTGAACTTTGATAACATAACCTTTCCAGTAAGTATAAAACAGTATATCTCAGTTGAAGAGCAAAACAAACCAATCACCGTAAACGTATACACATGGTCTGTAGAAGTCGATCTAGTGCCTCAAAGGGTTTCTCCAACGCCCCTACTTTAGGCGAGTCACTTAACAAACATGTAGACTTGATACTGTTTGCAGATAGTACAAAGAGTCATTATGTATTAATCAGAACAATAAGCAGACTTATGGGTTTACATCAAAGAATCATGCTAAAAAAGAGCTTTGTAGAAGATGTTTGGTCAGAATCCCTACTATAGAAGCAGCAGCCAGCCATAAGAAACATTGTAAAAGTTTTGTAGACTGTGAAACCAAACTTCCTTACCCCTAAGCCTGGGTCTAAGGTTAGTTTTAAGAATGTACACAAAATGCAGATGAGTCCGTACGTGGTTTATGCTGACTTTGAATCGCTCTTACCGCAGTACTATGCCCGCAACAGCAAGAACAAAAAAACACCTTATTAACCCACCATCAGATCTGTTCTTATGCTTTCATTGTTGTTAGGTCAGACGGTCAACACACGACACCCGAGATTTACAGAGGTCCCAATGCAGCCAGCAGATTTTTAGAGCAGATGAAACAACTTCGCAATCAGTTATCCAATGAACTAAATCTTTCAGACATTGTTATGACTCCTGAAGAGCAAGAACGCTATGACTCATCTACGTGCTGTTGGGTATGTAACAGAGAATATTAGGCAACGCAGTAAGAGGGCCACGATCACATTACTGAAAAGTTTAGAGGGCTGCGCACAACAATTGTAATCTTCAGCTTAAGGTTGACCCTAAGACATGGAAACTGCCTATCTTCTTTCATAACCTACGAGGCTACGATTCTCATTTTATTTATGCAAGCAGTGACTTCTGAATATAAGAGGGTTACCTGCATTGCACAGTCTTCAGAAAAGTACATGACGTTTACTCTTGACTCTTTATCCTTTTAGACTCTGCCCAACATCTGATGGCTAGTTTAGATAAGTTAGCGGGATCTCTACAAGACTTTCCAATCACTAAAAATACTTTGATCCATCTTTAGTGCGTAAAGGAGTTTATCCTTATGAATACATGAACTCGTGGGATAGGTTTGATGAAGACTCACTCCACCTAAAGGCGCTTTCTTTTCTAGTCTTAGAGGCAAAGGGATAAACAGACTCTGACTATGAATACGCACAGAAAGCCTGGACAGAATTAACTGTGAAACGATGGGGATTATCACGATCAATATTTATTGGCTGACGTGTGTTTATTGGCAGACGTTTTTCAGAATTACAGATTACATGCATGAAACATTACAACTTAGACTCGTCACATTACATCTCTGCGCCGGACTTTCTTGGGACGCCTTCTTAAAGTCTACAAACATCCAGATTGACTTAATTTCTGATCTGCCCACACTTCAGATGATTGAAGACGGGCTGAGGGGAGGTATTAGCATGGCCTCACATCCTTACTGCAAAGCCAACAACAAATATTTAGACGATTATGACCCCACCCAAAACCATCCAACTATCTAATGTACTTAGATGCTAACAATTTGTATGGATAGGCCATGAGTCAACCGCTTCCGCTAAGAAACTTTAAAATGATAAAAGGTCCTCATGATGTTAACACTGTGTTAGGTATGTTGTCACAGCTTACGCCTGATAATCCAGCAGGACTAATCTTGGAAGTAGACTTAGAATATCCTAAAGAATTACACGATCTCCACAACGATTACCCCCTAGCCGCAGAAAGATTAAAGATGAGTCCTATCGAACCGCCTAAACTCGTGCCTAATCTTAGGCACAAAACTAATTATGTTTGTCATTACAGACTGTTACAGTTTTACTTAAGACACGGGCTGAAACTGACAGCTGTTCACAGAATCATTGTCTGTGACCAAGAGCCTTTTATGAGGCCATACATCAAGAAGAACACTGATCTTTGAACCCAAGCCACTGACGCTTCAGAAAAAACTTCTTTAAACTGATGAACAACAGCTGTTTGGCAAAACCATGGAGAACATACACAATCGCAAAGATGTTAAATTAGTTACAAAAGAAAACCAAGCAATTAAGTTTGCCTCTAAACCCAACTATCAAGACTTTAGAAGATTTAACGACAGCCTGGTTGGCATTATGATGAAGAAAAAGGATGTTAAGTTGGACAAGCCAGTGTTTATCGGCTTTACTGTATTAGAGTTGTCAAAGTTATTAATGTTAGAATTTCTGTACGACTACTTTAAACCACTGTACCAGAAGCAAGAGTCCTTTACACAGACACTGATAGTTTTATTCTAGACGTCCCCACAGAAGACTTCTATAAGGATTTAGAAACGGAAGTGGCTAAAGGGCTGATGGATGGTACTGTTGTGTTTACTTTCCATCATTCATCTTTATATGGAAATAAATCAATGTTGAGTTCGATAGTAGTTTTATTACAACCACGGTTACGTTGCCATCCTAGTAGAGTCCCCGCAACCAATCATCATTCAGATAAATAATAATCAAGGGATACAATTCTAACATGCATATGTGACATCTCCCTTCTTCAGCTTGATGCAAGATTATTATTATTATTATTTCCATGTGTGTTCTTCTTTCTTTCATCTTACTATATTACTAATGTTTCATTGACATTTAAAATAATCTGGAACAAATAATTTTAACTTTATGAACAGAATTTAACATATAACATTTCAAAGAAAATATTCATTCATTCTTTCAGGCATTCTCACAATTCTACCACTCCTTGTTGTAGTGTGTTCAGACACTTCTGTTTCTGAAGTGCCTTTTTGTTTACTTGTTTTGTTTGTTTGTTTGGCATCATGTGTTTGTTTCCTTGTTTTATTGTTTTCTTTAGTCGTCTTACTGTTTGTGTCAGTGTCATATTCACTCTCACTTTCTTCTTGGTAAATGTACTGTTTGTCAGGATTTGTTTGTTTTCTGTTTGGATTTGTACTTGTGCTTTGTTTAATTCTGTCAGTATTTGTACTTTTGTTTTCTTTCACTTTCATCAAATCTCTTCTGTTTCTCCTCAGTGTGCCTGTTTCCGTTTGAACATAATATGATCTTTGTGTGTTTGCTGGTTTTATAACCTTTGCTGGTTTCCACACATCTTTGTCATTTACATAGACTTTGTCATCTGGTTTGAGTTTAGACAACGCTTTTGCTCCTTTGTCATAATAGTGTTTCTGCTTCTTTTGTTTTTCTTTTAGTTCCTTTCTGACTTGATGAGAATTCTTCTTTTTAAAATTCTTTGTTGGAAACATTGTCTTGTTTTAAGTGTTCTGTTCATGAGTATTTCTGCTGGAGATGGAAGTTTGCTATTGATTGGTGTGGTCCGTAGTTCAATACTGCTAAGTACACGTCCTGATTGCTGTCCCTTGCTTTCTGTAATAACTTTTTGAGTGTTTGTACCATTCTTTCTGCAAATCATTAGACTGTGGATATCTGGGACTGGATGTAGTGTGTTTGAATTCCCATTTTTGTGCAAACTTGGAAAATTCCTCACTGACATATTGTGGACCATTGTCAGAAATTACTTCTTCTGGTATGCCATGTCTACTGAAAATGGATTTCATGTATGTGATCACAGTTTTACTTTTTGTGTCTGGTAGTAGTGCAAATTCTATGAATTTTGAATGATAGTCTGCGACAAGCAAATAATCATGTTTTTCCCATGTGAACAAATCTGTTCCAACTTTCTGCCATGGCTTTTCAGGTATTTCATGACTCAGTAATGGTTCTTTTTGTTGGTTGTTTTTGTATTTTGTGCATGTTGCACATGATGTTACTGTGTCTTCAATTTGTCCATTCATGCCTGGCCAAAACATGAGTCTCCTTGCCCTGTTTTTACATTTTTCAATTCCTAGATGACCTTCATGAATCCTTTCAAGCATTTCTGATTGCATTGATTTGGGATTACAATTCTGTTTGCCTTGAAAATAAGATCATTAATAATACTGAGTTCTTCATTGTACTGAAAGTATTGTCTGATCTCATTGGGTACATTGTTCTTGTTTGCAGGCCATCCTTTTTGTATTTGTTCTTTGAGTAGAACTAGTTCACTATCTTTGTCTGTTTCTCTTTTCATTTCTTCTAGTTTATAATCTTTAACTTTAAGATTTTCTAGAAGTGTGTTTACGTGAATTCTGAGAATTTCTTCTTCTTCTGACTTCATTGTGTGAGACTGTGACTCTGTTGCCGTTGCTCTTGATAATGTGTCTGCAACATACATTTCTTTCCAGGTTTGTATGTGATGTCCAAATCATATCTTTGCAGTCTCAACATAAGTCTTTGTATTCTCGGTGGGCATTTGTTTAGTGTTTTTCTCCAGATGTTTTCAATTGGTTTGTGATCTGTTTCCACTTGCATTGTTTGCCATATATATACTGATGGAATTTTTCACATGCAAAAACAATTGCAAGTGTTTCCTTCTCAATTTGGGCATATTTTTGTTCTGTTTCTGTGAGTGCTCTGGAAGCATATGCAACTGGTTTTTCATTTTGTAGTAATGCACACCCAAGCCCAATTGAAGAAGCATCTGTAGTGATTTTTACTGGTTTGTTTGGATTGTAATGAGCTAGAATGGGAGCTTTTGTTAACATGTCCTTTGTTTTCTGAAATGCTTCCTCCTACTCTTGATTCCATTGCCAGTCTACTTTTTTCTGCAAAAGTGTACGCATTGGTGCAGTGTAATCAGCCATCTGTGGAAAAAATTTTCCAAGATAGTTGATCATTCCCAAGTATCTTTGCAGATCTTTTTTGCTTTTGGGTGAAGGTATGTTTTTTATTGCTTCAATCTTTTGTGGATCTGGTTTGATGCCTTCTTTGCTTATGATGTGACCAATGTATTTGATCTCTTTTGTGAAAATTCACATTTCTTTTTCTTTAGAGTGAGGTTGCTCTCTTGTGCTCTGTTTAGAGTTGCTGTCAGTGCATCATCATGTTCTTTTTGTGTGCGTCCTGATACAAGAATGTCACCAATCCAGTTATCAACTCTTGGAATGTCACTGAACAACTGTTTGATTTGTTTGTGGAATACTTCACTCGAACTAGCCAGACCCATTGGTAATCTTTTAAAAATACATCTGCCAATGGTGTCTGCATGCAGCATAATTTTGAGCTTTCCTCATCTAGCGGTATTTGCCAGAATCCACTTTGAGCATCCAGTTTTGTGAAAAATTCAGCTCCATCTAATTGTGCTGTAACTTCTTCAACTGTTGGCATGGCAAAATGCTCTGTTTTTATAGCTTTGTAAGATCTTTGGGATCCATGCAAATCCTCAAAGTCTTGTCTGGTTTTTCTACAACCACCATGCTACTGACCCAATCTGTTGGTCCTTCTTGTTTTTCAATAACACTAGTTTTTCCATTCTGTCAAGTTCTTCCTTGATTCTACCTCTCAGTGCAAAGGGGATTTTTCTTGGTGGCTGTATGACAGGTTTTACTGTTGGGTCCAACTCAATGTGATGTGGCTGACTGAGACACCCTAATTCTTGAAATAATTCAGGAAAATCTGTGTAGACTGTTTCAGCATCTACACTCAAGATTTGAATTATGTTTAATTCTTCAATTGATTCAAGACCTATGAGTCCTGATTGATTTGTATTTACAACAAAAAATTTCAGCTCTTTGTCCATCACAGAAAGTTTACAAGTACCAACAGTTTTCAATGTCTCACCTGTGTAGCTAGTCAGTTTGTTTTGGTCTTTTTCATTGCAGGTTTTGTGTCAAACTTTTTGTATGTCTGCAATGGCAAGATGTTTGCTTGAGCACCAGTGTCAATTTTAAATTTGATACTTTGGTTTGAACATCTGCAGTGACAAACAATTCTTCCCTTCTATTTTTGCTTTGGGTTTATTTACCACACCTACACTGACTTCACTCTCTGAATCTGTGTCAAAATCAGATTCTGTATCAGTGTTTAACCTGTCATCATGCATGCTGTGTACTTTTTTCTTTTTACTTTACAGCATTGCTTGAAATGATTGTATTTTGAACACAATGTACATTTTTTACCAAATGCAGGACATTTTCCTTTAGAATGTGTATATCCACATCTTGTGCATTGACTTTCTTTCTCATCTTTTTCATCAGTTTTTTCATGATGCTTTTTTCCTTTTGCATTTTTATGACTAACTTTGTGTTTATGGGATTTTATTTTGTGAATTTTTTCATCTGATGTTGTCATTTTTTGCACTTGTGATTTGGAACTTTCATGTGCTCTGCAAATTTCAATGCATTTTTCCAATTTTAGATCTTTTACCTCAAGTAATTTTTGTCTAACAACATCATCATTCACACCCACAACTATTTTGTCTCTAATCATTCTGTTTTCTAAGTTACCAAAGTTGCAAGTTTTGGCAAGTTTTCTCAGTTCAGCGATGTACACTTCAATGCTTTCTGAACTGTCCTGTATTCTTTGTTGAACAGGTAGGCTTCGTAGACTTCGTTGGTTTCACCTATGAAAAAGTCTTCAATTTTTTCATGACAATGTTAATGTCGTCGTCATTTTCCTCAGCAGTGAACGAAAATCCATCGACGAGTTCCGCTGCTTCTTCTCCGATTGCAGGACAGGAACACGGCACATCTGTATTGCGGCGTTTCTTGCTGCAGTCTTGAAGCAATTTCAAAGTTCTTCCACGATCTTTTGAAGCGTTTCCATTCAGTGATTGCTGATCCACTGTGGTTGTTCAAAGTCAATTTTGATGGTGGAGGAACGTTGCATGAGGTCTTTCGCCTTCTAGACTCGCTTGTAGAAGGTCTTGCTCGATGGTCTTCTTCGCTCGACATCGTTGACGATCGTTTGTTTTAAAGTTCACCTTGGCAACCAACAGCATCCGTAACTTCGATCAGTGTTTACCTCAAATTTGATTTGAAGCGTTGTTTTGCTGTTTTAAAGCTGTTCGATCTCGTTACTGGATCCCGTCTCTGACACCATGTTGTGTTTACTTTCCATCATTCATCTTTATATGGAAATAAATCAATGTTGAGTTCGATAGTAGTTTTATTACAACCACGGTTAAGTTGCCATCCTAGTAGAGTCCCCGCAACCAATCATCATTCAGATAAATAATAATCAAGGGATACAATTCTAACATGCATATGTGACAGGTACGACACCTGCGACTATCCTAAAGACAGCCCTCTACATTCAACTGTGAACAAGAAAGTGATTGGAAAGATGAAGGATGAACTTAATGGAACAGTTATAAAAGAATATGTTGGTTTGAGGTCAAAGATGTATAGCGTTGCCAGTCAGACTTCTGTAATGAAGAAGGCTAAGGGCATAAGTAAAGAAGTTGTCCAAAAAAATATAT
Organism: Conus ventricosus; assembly: GCA_018398815.1. Lineage (NCBI taxonomy): Eukaryota > Metazoa > Mollusca > Gastropoda > Neogastropoda > Conidae > Conus > Conus ventricosus. Next base: position 39,501 of record JAFLJL010014739.1, on the reverse strand, counting down.
CTCACGATAACTACAAGCAAGCTCTCTTTGAAAACAAAGTATTTCATCACACAAATGTTAATCTGCGCTCTACTCTTCATCAAGTAAACACAACTGCTGTTAACAAGAAATCGCTAGTCTCTAACAATAACAAGAGAACTTACGTCAATCCTGAGTTCTCATATGCTGTAGGGCATTGGAGAACTTTAAAAGATTAACTTGACTAACTTGACTTGAACTTAACTTAAGAACTTAACTTGTACTTACTTAAGAACATAACAAGAACTTAACTTAGGAACCTAACTAGTACTTACTTAAGAACTTATAATTTTTGTACTTAACTTGCAATTTACTTGCACTTAACTTAAAAAGTACTTTCTATAACTCACTTAACTTGTACGTATTTAGTTCTTAACTTGTACTTTATTTAGTTCTTAAAAACTATTACAAAGAAAATGGGTCTACTGCAGAGGGGGCTCTCTTTTTGCAGAAGTTGGTTCTTCTTCTTTTACTGTGGGGGCTTGCGGCTTTGTTGTTAGGTATGGCGTTAGGTATTTGTATGCAAAAAACCCACCAACAACAGCAGCAGCACGCAATACATAATGGTACATCTTATTGTTTAATTGCGATTGTGTTGTTGTTAATTGTGTTGTTGGTGCTGGTGATGTTGTATTACTATCTAATAATTTTTTTTTGCTGATTGGTTTGATTTTCTCAGTCTGTTCCATTCAGCCAGTTTACGCCCCGCCTCAACACGTCCAGGACTTTTAGACTTAGTAACATTACTCACTTGTGGTACATTCTGCTCCTGCGGACTGTCCTGCGGCGTCTTCTTCTCCTGATCGCTCTTTTTTTATTACGATTAAATTTAATATGATCAAAATTAATATGATTAAAAGTAATTAATCCCATGATGAATGGGCATAACATCGTCCCAAATCTGTAATACATGTCACATGCAAGAGTTTCTAGGGACTTGTTTAAAACCGGATCTTGAGATAAGTCATATTTTAAATCTTCTTCTGAATCAACCGGCGCCATCTTACTTACTAACTTAGCATATAAACTAATCATTGTCTGACCCACTGATCTAACCATTTTTGACCCTAGCTGTGCTTCGTACCTGGCGTACTACTTCTCAACGTCTGATGTAGACAGTTGTTGAATCTGTTCAATACTTAGTTCAATGCCTAAATACTGTCTAGTTTTTCCACATGCAGCTAGAGAATATAATCTTTCTTTATGGCAGTGGTCTACAGAGTAGTCTGCTTGCTCCTCACACTTTAATAGTTTGTCACAATCCATTTTAAAAGCAATAAAAAATAATATAATACTTTTAAAACCATGAGTTTAAAGTTGGTTAATTATGCGGTGCCTATCGTTGGTGTTATAGTTTATTCAACCCTTGCAAAATGTTTGTTAGGGATAAAACCGACCAACATGGGAAAGATAGAAGATTCACCAAAACTAGTTGCAACTTTATTTTTAGCTTTAACAACAAAAGATTATTTGATTAAAAAGCACATAGACAGCCTTTCGTATTATGATTATTTTAATTATTTTTTTAGTTAATAAAAAGATGAGTGAAAAAAAGATTATCAATACGATTTACCATTCTGCTGTAATTAGCGGTCTTAGTATAGGCTATAGCGTGTTAGCAAAAAACATGTTTAGAATGAAGCCAGCTGACCTAGGAAGGTTAGACATTGAGGACGTTGTTAAGGTTATAGTTGTAATTACTGCAGGGATTGCGTCAAAAGACTTTCTTGTTGCACAGGGGATTATCCCAGAAAATATAGTTCATAGAAAGATTAATTCATAAGAAAATAATTTATAAAAAGATGGCGGGAGTAGTTATGATGGTAGGAGGAGCTATTGTTAATGCCTTGGCCTTCTCTGGAAGCAATTATATGTTTTTGTAAATTGCAGTCGATGAAGAGAGAGAACGTCATAATAAGGCAATGGAAAATTTAGCCAAGGCAAGAGACGCTTACGAGAAAAGACGAATTGCTCACTTAGACTTTATTAATAAAAAGTTAAGAGAACAGGGCCATGCAGAGCACACATTTACAGACGTTGATGAGGCAATGAATGAGTATTACTTAGTGACAGGAAAGAAGTTTCTAACATCGCCACCGCCAGAACTGTCTGACTTTTATGAACCGTCAGAAGAACAGAAAATAGCAGAAATTGGTTTTATTGTGGGTGCTATGGGGGCAATCTATATTCTTGCACAAACAATCTAAAAATTTATGGTTAAAAATACAGTCCTTCTTATGGACAATACGATGTACAAAATATATTATTCTCCTAAAGGTTATTGGAAAGGAAAGACTGCTATTGAAAAACTGAGTAAAGCTGCTAGAGTGTCTGAATCAGATGCGAAAGACTGGCTTTCAAAACAGGCAATTTGGCAAATATATCTGCCCGCCCCCAAAAGAATAATAAGGCCTAGATTTGTTAACTCAGTTCCTAATGACACCCACCAGATGGACTTGCTGTATCTTCCACATGACAAAGTTAGAAGAAAAAAGTTTAAGTATGCCCTGACAGTTGTTGACATGGCTTCAAGATACAAAGACGCTGAACCTTTAACGGATAAAAGCTCAACTGCTGTGGCTGTGGCTTTACAAAATATACATGCGAGGGGCCCATTAAAGTATCCTAGGTTGATTCAAGTTGATGATGGAAAAGAGTTTAAAGGTTCTGTAAACCAGTTGTTTTTAAAACATCATGTTACAGTTAAGAGAGGGATCCCAGGCAACCATCGATCACAAGCCTTAGTAGAAAACTTTAATAAGAATCTAGCTGAACGCCTGTTTACCTATCAATATCACAGAGAAATTATGGACAGAACGCGTAACACAGAATGGGTTAGGAGATTGCCAGCAGTCTTACGCGCCATGAACAATGAGGAATTTAAAGCAACAGGCCTTAAGCCAGTAAACGCAATCAAATTAAAAAAAATTAGCATTACTGAAGACACCCAAGGTAATCAAAAACTCTTGCCGTTTGGACTAAAAGTAAGATACTTGTATGCACCTGGAGAGGCAGAGGGTGATGTTAGAATTTGAGCCACAGATCCTATATGGAGCGTAGATGTGTATGAAGTTGAAAGAATTATGAAACAACCCCTCCCCTATATTATTTAAGAGAAACTCTCTCGTCTAGCAGTGCTACTACGTCTAAAAAGCCTGTCCCTAAAAGATCGTTTGTTCGCGAAGAGCTGCAAGTTGTCCCACCAAACACAGTGAGTTAACAAAAAAATAGTATTTATTTTGTTAAACTTATTTTTTTTTACCCTATTTCGGTTTTAACTGATCATGTGTTTGTTTTTCAATGTTCTGTTTAATTGCATCAATGTCTACCTGTCGTGAAGTAAAAGTCTTTCTCCACTCCTTTTGAAGTTCAATTTTCTGTCGTCTGTAATCCTCACCATCAGCCATAAGCTTCTGAATTCTTCGTCCGTAATGTTTCATCCTGTAATGATTTGCTTATTCTTAATCTTAATGAACAAAGTTTTGCTGATGCTAGGGCTACAATGGCGGTGTGCTTTTGTAATTTAGGAGTTAATTTTTTTAAAACAGCACTTACAATCATAGACATGGCACCTAAACCTAACCCGAGGCCTCCTAAGGCTAAAGAGACTGGCGCTCCAGCCCCGGTGGCTAAAACAGCAACGCTAGATCCAGCACTTACGCTAGCTACAGCTGATGAGCCAGTAATTACATAAGAAAGAGTATTTAAAGCTTTAGCATATTTCTTTCTAGTAGCCCTATACTATCTAAGTCACTTTCTATTTCCTTTTGAAGTTCAGTTATTTGCTTTAATCTAAACTGTTGAACCTCCATTTTTAAATAAGATTATTTTGAAATTAATCTTGTACATATCTTCTTATTAATCCTTCTGGCAGTACTTCATTAACAGAGTAAAACGCAATAAAATCAACATACTTAATGAGAATAAAGTCGAGTACTGTTAGTTTGTCTTTGTCAACCATCACAGTAACCTTGTCAGATGATACATGGGTGTTTATTTTGTCTCCGTTTTTAGTAATTGCAATACCGAGCTTAAGAGGAGCATCCAAGTTTTCAGCCTTTATTTGTATACCTCTAATTAACGTATGTTCTGGCAAACTAGTATCGCCTCCCTCGGAGTAATAAATAAGCGAAAAATCATCGTCATTTGCCTAGGTAGTGGCAGTATCTTTGGAGTAAATTCTAAGCCGACAGTGTCATTCCCCACTTCAGCGGAATTCTTTCTCTGTAGCATATATTCAGAACCATGCCAAGTTATTTTAATCTGTTTTTTCTGTTGTGTTCCTGGAACCAGGCTAACAAGAAAGGGCCTTCATTCAAAGCCTTTCTAAAATTGTTTTCCTTATCAAAGTATACATTAGGGCTTCGTAGTTCAAACTTTAAATTCCAAGCAATTTCAGGAAGCAACGCCCAAGCATTCTCTCTTTTATGAAGTTTGTATTCATGTTTGCCAAAATCGTTTGCCTTAAATTTCTTATATCTTCTGATAAGTACGGACTCGTAGTCAAGCTCGATTACCATATCGGGTAACGCCCACATCAACGACCACAATACACGAGACCTCCGGCATCCGGGGCTTTTGGGGGACCAACCGTCGAGTGCCGAGTACGCAGACAATCCAGGGAGCGGAGAGGCAACTAAGACAGCGACTAGGACAAGAAGACCACCATCACAAGTCAGGTAGGCAGACTTATCAATGGCGACGAGGATGAACAAAGAATATCGATCCCTAGGGTGCTGGGTTAGCAAGCTGCAATGAATCAAGGTCAACAGACGATTTGGTGCGTGACGTCGGAAAATCAATGGATTCTAGATCTAGATCTTGATCACGTTATGGTTTTCGTGACCTGGCTGGGTTTCTACAGATTCAAGATAACGGTGGTAGGAATAACAAGCAGTTATCAGTACACTAGATCTGGAGATTCTGTCAATCAGCATAGAGAAAACTCAGTTACTTTTCTAGATTTAGAGTTTCTATATCGTCATGGCAGAGGCATCAAACCGAGAGAACAGCATTTTACCAATTCTAACTCACTTGCTCCTCCACCAAGTTTTTGGGCGAAAGTGGCCTAAAAGCCGCCTTTTCCTGTTCTCTGACAAGTAAGACTTCAATAACCAAAAAATAACGATTATCTACAAACAGACATACTGTGTAGGGTTATCCGTTTTTAATACTAATTTACTAATACTTTTCAGATTTTAGTTTTTGTTTAATCCTATGTTTTTCTTGATCGTTTTCAATAACATCATTTTCGCGCAAACATTCTTCAAATGAGTCTTTGTCTTTCATGTGAAATAAAACTACAGTCTGTAACTGTTCTCTAAAGTCTTTTAAAACCGAGTTATATTTCTGGCATAAAATCCACACACTTATCCCATCATGTCTTCCGCTGAAAGCCAGCTTTGACAAAGTGTTTCTCTTTTACTATATCTTTTTTCTGCCGAACAGTCATCTATAATTAAAGAGTGTCTGCGTTCCTTCAAACACTTTATAAAAGTATTCTAAACACTCACTCCAGTTTTAGTGCTAGGATTAACTAAATATACGTCATTGTCTGTCCATATAAACTTCTATCATGATATGCTTTGTTTCTTTTAAGTGTTGGACAGAAAATCACAATATGATCAAAATTATAGCGATAACTGTTGTAATAAGTCTAGGACAAATATTGTTTTTCCACAACCAGTCTGCCCACAAATCATTGAACAATGAGGGGATTTTATCATAAAGTTTAACTGCTCCATAGTTTTATAACAGAATTTAATTTTAATCCAGTTATTATTTTTATCATACTCTCCGTCAAAACTTGTTCAGTATAATAAAACCCTACGAGGCCTAAATGGGTAAGATTAATCCAATTTAGTTCTGTAAGATTGTTTCTATTTAAGTCAACATTGATTTTGTTGCTTGTTGTTATGATCTTAATATCCTCGCCATTGTGAAGAACGACGACAACAACGTTAAGGCGTTTAACGTCTAAGGTTTGCCAGCTAATATTAATTCCTTTTATAAGGTCATCACTAACGCCCACAACCCCATCCCTTCCACATCTTTAAAGAAAAGAAATTTCAATATCATTGTGAACGTGTCTCCTAATTTTCTGCTTGGAAAGAACTGTAATTTTGTAGAAGCTTTTTTTACAACTGTTTTTTTCTGTGGAGGATGTACTGCTTTTTCCCATACGGCGTTATTTCAATTTCTTTCCGACTATGTCGTCCGGCATAAGGCTTACATGTAAAGGGCCAGATTTTGAATGCTTTTCTGAAACTTTTTTGACGGCTAAAATATGTAAATGGGCTTATGAATTCAAATTTTATGTCCCATTCTAAATATGGTTCTAAGTGCCATTTGAGGTCAGGTTTTCGAACTATTTTATATTCATACTGGCCAACATTATTTGCCTCTAGATTGCGCAGTTGTTCTAGTTTAGGAAACTTTTTGCTGTCGCCAACCTCTTTGCGTTTATAATCACCATCTTTAGTGTACTCAAAACCATACAAAGCGCCTATCTCACCGTTTTGTTCAAAGTCCGCAACGTCTGCAAGGTCTTTTAATTCTAAAGTTATACACCTCACAGGCGCTAATGTAACTCCTGGTTCTTCTGGCCCACGCGACATTTTTTAGAACAACTTATTATTTTATTTCCAAAACAATGTGTAGGTTATCACATTCACAACTTTCCCCGCTTTGTCTTTGATTTTTATATTAAATGATCCGACCCTCCCACAAACTAATTTTTTAAACTGTAAATTAGGGAATTGTATAATTTCATAATCGCAATATGCAGCTTTCCTGATGGAAGAGCTCTTAAAACAGTTGAGGGCCTTCCGTCATATAAGTTTTCATCAGTGCTCAGCTCATCCAAATGAACATAGAGTAATGAATGTAATGCAAGATCGAGCGGACTTTCCCCTCATAAGTAGTTTTGGTTGGTGTAACTCTAAATATATAATTGTTAGCTGTAAAGCCTAACATTTTAGCTAGCTCTTTATCAAAATAGTAACCTACTTCTTCTTCAGGCTTGAAGGTTAACATTGTTTTTAGATTCGCATTGTTAAGTTTGAGAGTAATGTCGAAGTTACTCATTGCTTCTTTTAGTGAGCAAAACCCGTAATAACCATCAGCTATTGTTAACTGGGTAACTAATGTTCCTGCATTATCAATTTTTTGAATCTTATTATTCTTCCTGGATCACTTATATTAAACCATACGACTTTGTAAAATATTTCATGAAGCGCAACCGTTTTGGCCCCCCATTTGTTATCAATAGCATGTTCTAAAAACGAAGGACGGTCTTGGGTTGTTATTGTTACAAAAAATTTTTTAAAACAATTAAAAAATGAGTGCATTCAAATATACTGATGCAAAATATTCTGTTGGGCGCACTACAATCTTAAAAATATAGCAACTGATACTCTTGACATTGCTGTGACCCAGACTGCCTCTTTTCATAAAAAGGTGGGTACTCCATTGAAGAGCTATCTTAACCCTCCTATTAAAAACGACCACATCCCCAAAGTTTGGTTTAGTCATCCGATGCAGTTTTATCAGAACCAGTTAAACTTTGCTGTGTTTTGTGCATCAACTGGTTGTGGAGTGTCGTATGCTGAAACACTTAAATCATCCTGATCCTTTGGTGAGGTCAGTGTACAGATTTCATTTTTATTACACCTTCAGGGTATTTTGACTGAACTGCAAGCGCCATTGCCAAATGACAAACGTTTAATCCATTCAGCAACAGAATAGACATGAAGGCTTTTGAAAGGATCTGTAACGAATTCAATATTAAGGCCAAGACAGACTTTAGACAAAAGTTGGATCTTAATCATGGTCTAGGCACCCCTTATTTTTGGGGCGTGCACAGAAGTATAAGTATGACTGGAATCCTCCTTACACATCTTTCTCTTCAGGCACAACTGTTCACCTAGGGTCCATAGAGCAAGAGCATAAAACAGCATGGACAACATTTATCTTAGACACTTCTAAGGGCCTAACTAAAGCGGGAATAGAACGAATAAACGACTCTGTTCGTACTTACGTTTGGTGTTTGCTAGGCTCGCAAGCACAAACGAGATCGAGCAAACTGATCCTTCTACTGGCTTTGATGCACAAAAACAATACTTAGCAAATTTAGAGGACGCCATTAATTCTACAGTTGATTTACCTTCAAGTATTAAAAGGTACCAACATGTTTTACAATACGCAAGATCGAAAGTAGACTTTGTGTTGGCACTGGTTTATACATGCTGCCTTCTGACCTCAGACTCCAGATAGGAAAAAATAATGAACTACAACAATGAAATCCTTGTGGCAGGCAATGAACAGAAAGTCGGAAAAACGACATAAATTCTGAGCCCGTAATATTGCAAGCAGTAAACAAACACCCAAGAATAAGTCATCCAACCCCAAGGCCAAAGCCCGAAGGCCATTGAAGACTCAGCAAAGCTCGCGGACTCTGTTCGCGATGACCATGAATATGAAAAGACAGCGCTTGTTCTTGGATTAACTGGCATAGGATTACTTGGTCTTTATCTTACTAAATAGTAACCCAACTATTACGAGAACTAATGTCCATAAGTTGCTCGGCCATAAAGCCAACTACTTTGCTTGCAGTAGACAAAAGCCAGCTGACAATACTCCCCAATATTCCTGGTAAAGCGTCCACGGCTTTACTAGCTAATTTTTTTAATAAACCCGCAAGATGATCAAGCTGTTTTTTTACCCATGATTTATCAGGCGGAGATGGAGGTGATGGCGATGGAGGCGCTGGACTTTGGCCTCCACCGCCGCCTGTAATAGCCAACACCAGTGTGCTTATTGCAAATCCTAAGGCTGCTATAACGCTTGCTAATGTGACACTTGCTCTCTAAACAGTGTTCTTATTCTTTCTGCTAGCGTTGTGTCTTCATATAAAATTTTTCGGATAGTTTCTCTTATTCTATTCACTTGAGTTCGTAATAGGTCTCGGTTAGTAGTCGTCACTTCTAGTCTTGCTGATCTCTCTTGTTCAAGATCTTTTAGTCTTTGGGTTATTCTTTCTTTAATATCAGGCCCTAAGTTGGCGTCATCAGCCTCAACGAGTTTTTCTTTTTCTCTTTTTATATGCCCATCTAGTTCACCTAGTTTTGCTAAATTGTTTGTTAATCGCCTCTGATGGTTCTTAAAGCATGATCAAGGGCCGTTAGTTCTCGCATGGGTAGCGGTGAGTCGTGTATAGTCTTTAACGCTGTTTCTTCTGAAAAACTGGATTCTGCTTCTATTACATTTATTAATTCACCTGCTGATTGATTTAATTCTTTAAGTTCCATGTTTTGCATTTGGTTATCTGTCGGGAGTTCTTGCAGTGTGTTTTGAAGTTTAGCAACTGCATCCTATCTAATTTTTGGTCTAGCAATGCCAAGGCGATTTTGTACGCTCGCAGGGAGTCTATTTCTAATTGAACCCACGGCTAAAAACTTTGATGGGTCTTTTTAGTTGGTAAGCTGAACAAGTTCTCCTTGATCGTTTTCACAAACAAATGGTCATTTTTTAATTCAAAATCATTAGGTCTATAAATTCGGGAGGTTCTTGGCCTAAACTTTGGTACAATGATTTGCCTTAACTTTCTGTTAATTCACGCCGCAATGAGAGCGTTGAGCGATGCTGTGTCAAAGGGATCATTTCACTCATGTCGTCTCCAGGATCAAAAACATCATAATCTTCTTCAGCTTCAATTCTTGCCATGTTTTAAATAATTAACTTTTATTTTGCTTTATAAAAATGTCACAACAAGCACATGGCTCGATTCTTGACCCGCATAGAAAACTGAAAGAACCCAATGGCGTGAAGGGAAATAAGCGGAATATTACTGTTCCAAATAATCCATCTACTATTGATGCAGATCAAATTCTTACTGTCAAATTTCCAGACCTAGGAGCGGATGAAGTGATTGTGCCAGGCTCTGCACGTCTTACTTTCAAAATAGAACTCGCTTCAACAACAGACCCAAACAGGACAGTTGTACAGAATCTGGGGCGGGCAATCGTTAAGAAAATTTCTATAAACTTGAGGGGCAAGAAAAATATTTTCTCTTACACAATGCAGACATATTTTTAACCTATTCTGATCTATGGCTAACCGGGAATGAAAGGGCCGATCTTGCGTTTCAAGGAATCGAAAATGAAGAAGCGCTAAACATAGAATAGCGCCGAAGATACTAAAGACGGCAAAAAGTATGTTGCTGTAAAGTTTGCGTATGGAAATCGCTTTTCCATTCCCTTAGATTTTGAGTTGTTAAAAGCGCATGCACCATACTTTCAAGGAGCATTAAAAGACAGATTGTCATACGAACTAACTTTTAATGAATACAACGTGTTATCAGATCATCAGACACCGAAGCAAAGTACAGCATTTCTGACATCTCGTTAGAGTTTGACGTTGTTAGCAACCCTTACTTAGCAGAGCTGATTGAGCAACAATATCAGAGAAAATTAGCAATATATTCGAAAAGAGTGATTCATCATACAACATATCCCAGAAGCAGGGCAGACACTATATGGAATTTAGTTTTAAGCGTCGCTGCAAGATCGCTTAAAGGTATTTTATTGCTGTGTGAAGATGAAGAACCGTTCAAAAGAGCAAGTGAAAAGTTTTTTAATCCTAAAATAACGAAAGTGCAATGTACAATTGATGGTAGTCCTAACCAAATCTACGCTAGCGGGCTTAGACCTTATCATCATTTTGACGAAATAAGAAATTGTTTGGGGGTGGGAGGGGTAGAAGTCTAACAGCAGACCTTGTGTCTAAAGATTTACATCTTCACAATGTTAGGCTTGATGATTATTTAACAACAAAATACGGTTTATGGGTTGACCTAAAGGTCAACGGAGGATAATCAGTTTGTATGGAAGCGGGAGAACTGTGAAGAGACGTAATAAACATTCAAATTGATAAAGAAGAAGAAGCCGATAAACCGCTTAATGTACATTTGTTTTTATTATATAATGCGCAGCTGAATATTAGAGAAAACAGATTAAAATATGTACTATACAAATTATTTTTATTTTATAAAAAGCATGTCTGTTCAGGTTTATCCAAATGTGCCTACAGCGCCGCCAAGAGAAGAGATAGTAAAAATCCTAGCATAAAAACCTTCAGATTAACAAACATTACGCAAATGCAGCAAGTACTAGAGCAAGACCTTTCAAAATACAGCAAAACCAAACGAAGGTATTCTGCTGCCTGTAATGCTGTTACTTATGTTAATACTGGAGCATCGACTATAAGTGCTCTATCAGCAGGAACGAGTGTTGGTCTCTTAGCAACGGGCATAGGCGCACCCGCAGCTTTACCTCTTGGAGGTTTGCCCTTTAGCTCTCGGCCTGTGTTCAATAGCTGTAAGTGCGGCTGGCAAAAAATTAAAACTAAACTCCAAAAGCACACAGCTATGGTTCAACTAATAACGGCTAAACTTAGTTCGTTTAAACTGACAATAAATAAAGCGCTAGTTGACTCAAACATCACGGATGAAGAATTTAATCGTTTACAGGCCGATTTTGATGACTACAAAAGACAAAAGGTTGATCTTCAAAGAAAGGCAAGGACAAGTTTTTCTCAACAGCCAGACGCCGAGCAGATAAAAAAGGAATGCTTAAAAAAAGTAAACGAGACAATTTAAACTCTGTTCTAAACAGCTCACAGTAACAACACCGAAGGGTGTTTATACTTTAGTTTTATGAGTCCAAGCACAAAAAGACCGTTGATATGATTCTGATTAATTATTTTTTTTAATTTAAATAAATATTTGAGTTAGAAAAGAAGCTCAACATGGCTAAGATATATGAAGGGCAAGACGAATTTTTTGAAGGAATGCTTGAGAGAGAGCGTTTATCAAGAGCACTGAATGATATTGATTTAGAAGTCATTGACCCAACAAACGTACAGGCAAGCGTTGTACATGCTATTCTCAAGTTCCAAGTAAACTACAATAGACCCGCCAGTTAAAGTAATGTTAGCTGTTTTAATCGACTATATAACAATAAATGAAGAAAATCTAGAAGTCTGGGTCTCAACTAAACAACAGACTATTCTTTCTCATAACGACTTAACACCCGGTTGGGCAGACGAACTGCTTGCACAGTTTGACGCTGCCGCTGAAGAAGCCAAAATGAGAGGCTCTGGTTGGTCAGAGGGCGAAGTTTTAGAGATTAGATTAAAACAGGCTAAGTATGCGCCGATTGTTGGCAAGTCTTACATTCCACTGCTCGAGAGTTGGTAGCGAAAAGAGCATTTCTAAACATAAAGAATTCAGACAACAAAGGGGTTTTTTTGGGGTGTGTTTCTCGAAAGGCTGTTTTAACCCCCGAAAAAAACGCGAGAGAGTTCTAACTTCGTCCTTCATCAAGTCTTAACTTTGTGGGGTGTCCTTTCCGTTAGTGTAGCCCCAAATTGTTTGGGTTTAAAGAAAAAAACAAACCAATAAACTGTTAATGTAACACAGGGATGAGGAAACAAATCTCTGCCGATTAAAGTTCAAAAGAACAGCCCAACATTGGCGAACCCAGACAAAAATCATGTTCTTACTACTGATGTTTTCCCCCAGCGGGGCTACCGCTTTACACTTTAAAAAACAAGAGTAAACAAAGGGTACTCAAAAAGGGGGCACAAACAAAATTCTTAAAAATTTTAAAACAAGAATGCCACGTTCACCCCGCGACGAAAAAAGAAACATTAAAAGTTCGGGGACTGTAAACGGAATAATTACACCCCACCCGGGATCAAATTTTAGTTTTAAGAACGGAAAGGGATGAAAAAATTCCCCCATTTTTTGTTACGCAGACTTTAACACTCTTTTTTCCTTATGAAGGGCCACGCCAAAAAAAACTTCGAAAAACGTCTTTAAGAGTAATCAAAAATTTTGGGTTCTTTGTTTTAAATCGTTGTCAGGTCGGAGGGCGTTCATTCAAACCCAAAAATTATATGGGGGGGCCCCAAAGCGCAGAAACTTTTAGAACGCTGCGCAAGTGCGCAATGATGTTCTAATATCAAACTTACTGAAATCAAAAATGACCCCGAAGCCCAAACAACAGTATGACTCAGCCACACATTTTTGGGTTTTTGCGGTTTGGGTCTCTCATCAGCGCAGGAATCGACAGAAAGAGACCAGACACTTTAGGGGAAAGTTCAGAGGGCGGGCATAACAAATGCAATCTTCAACAAAATTTTTGATCCAAAGACAGGGGAAGCTGCCTGTATTCTTTCTAATTGCGGGGTTACGATCCCCCCTAAATAAAAGCAGTGGACGAGCCTTCAGGTAGCATGCATTGCACAGCATCAGAAAATACATGTTTTTCCTTTTAAATAACATTCTTTCTACGACTCAGCACACTGAGGGGTCTTTGAGTCAGGGCCCATGTCCTTAAAGCCTCCCCCAAAAACAGAAGAATATTTTGACCCAATTGTTAAAAGGGCGTTTATCCTTAGAGTACATAAACATTGGGGAAAAGGTTTGACGAAGACACATTTCCCCTAAAGGCGCGTTCTTTTCTAGTCTTAGGGGAAAGGCATCATGACTCCGATACCAGCATGTCAAGTGCGTGGCAGAATTTGGGGGGTAAAACGGGGGGATATCAGATTCAACTTGATGGCGATGTATTTTTGTTGGCGGACGTCTTTTGAAAATAGAAAGACCTGATAAACATTACACCCCTGGATCCCGCGCATTACATTTCTGCCCCCGGATAGTTGGGGATGCTTTCTTAAAGTTTACTGGGTACAATTGTTTATTGCGGTTTTAAACCAATGATTCAGATGATTGAAAACGGATTGCGTGGGGGAAATTAGTATGGCGTCGCATCATTACTGTAAAGCAACAACAAATATTTGGGACGACTATGCCGAGTAAAAGGTCAAACATCTTATGTTTTTAGATGCAAAAAATCTGTAGGGTTGGGCTATGGCGAAATAAATTCCATTACGCAACTTTAAATGTACCCAAGGCGGCATACAAATAATTTTAAAAAAGCAAAAAAGGGGTTGGGCATTTTGACGCCTACACAGCGGGTTTCTTCTAAAAGTTGACTTAGAAATCCTCATGAACTCCATGCCCTGCAAAATGACTACCCATTACAGCAAAATTTAAAAAGATGGAAAAAAACAGAACCCCAAAAACTTGTCCCTAACTTCGAGGCAAAAAAAAATTAGTCTGTCATTACAAATTCTACAATTTTAAAAGACATGGTTTGAAGTTGCGCTTTCAACGTATAATTGCTTTTGACAAGAACATTTTCATGAAACCTACATCAGAAAACACGATTCGAATTTAAATCCACGATCTTCAAAAAAAAGCTTTTTAAAGTAATGAAACAAAAGCGTTTTGGAAAAAAAGGGGAGAATCCGCAAAAGGAAAAGAGGGTCAGTTTTGGTCCCCAAAGGAAATGAAGCAATTAAGCGACTTCAAAACTAATTATCAGGACTTAAAAGTTCATGATCAGTTTTGGCAAAATGATGAAAAAAAAAAAAAGTCAATTAGACAAACCGAAATTATTGGGTTTACTGTTTTAGATTATCAAAGCTTTTGATGTTAGAGTTCTTTATGATATTTTAAGCCCTGTACCTGGCCCCAGAGACTTTACACGATACAGATAGTTTTGTTTAAAAAACCCTATAAAGACATCTATAAAACATGGAAACCGAAGTAGCTAAAGGAGCGAGTGGATGGTAGACCACCGATTACCCTAAAGATTCCCCTTTTACATTCAATTCTAAAAAGAAGGTTTTAGGAAAGATGAAGGATAATTACGGAAAGGGATCAGGATTTGTGGGTTAAAGGTCAAAAAATGTACAGTATTTCGGCCAGGAAAAATCTTTAAGAAAGAAAAGGGGAATACCCGCAGTGTTGGCATCAAACTATCACATGCAACTAAAAAAACTTGTTTGGCAATAAGATTTTTCATAAAGACAACGTAAAACTGCGATCAAATCTACATGAGATCCAAAAACAAACTTGTAACAAAGAATCGTTGATGAACAAACAAAAAAAGGGGGTGTTTGTTAATCCAATTTTTCCCCTATGAAATTGGGCACTGGGAACCGTAAATTAATTAAAGCGGAACTGTGTCGGCGAATTATCTGCAGTTCTTTCTTTCAAAAAAGATCTTTGGGAGTGGTTGTTTTGTTGTGTCATTTCTCGAAATAATACACGGGGTTTTCTTTTTTAAAAATTTTTTTTTTTCATAGGGTAAACCCCCAAAGGGATCTGTTCCCCCTGATGCGAGTTCCCCTTCTGCCCCCCCCGGTAAATAAAGGTACCTTACTTTCAATCCAAAGGGTATTATTTTCCCGGATAAGACTCCCCCTTCGCAACATTTTTTGTTTTTCTTTTGATTGCTTGAGGTTTTAAACCCCTTTTTAAAATTCTTCATTTTTCTTTGCGCGCAAACGGGGGCAGTCTTAAAACCCTTTCTGTGTTGCGAAATTGTAAATCGTCTTGTATCTGGAAAAGGAAAAAAGTCTTTAGCTAACGTTTGTTAAATTTTTTCGACAAAAGCCTGTGATTGTGAATCCTGGATGCCTCTTCAATGGTAACTCTAGTTTAAAAAAATTGATTCATTTGGCCTTTAAATTCTTTTCCATCAAAACTTAAATCATGCGAGGATAATTAAGGGGCCTCTTTGGGTAATCATTGATGGCAACAGCACCAGAGAAGCACCTTTTGTGTTAATGCTCCATCTTTGTATTTTGAACCATGTCAATGACTGTGGTGCGAACTTAAATCTTTTTCGCCTTCTTCAGGGGTAAATTAGAAGATCCATTTAGGGGTGTCTTTCGGTTTTGTTTTTCACAAAGTGGGGGTCTCGTATTTCGTTTGGGCGCGGGGTAAAAAAATTTTGCCAAATCGCTTTTTTTTAGATAACCTTTTCTTTTGCTGTTTGTTCACTGATCCAGCTGTTTTTTCTTAGCTTTTAATTGTTATTCCCCCTTCCAAAACCTTTTGGGGAATAAAATTTTTTTCATTTTTTATTTAGCCAAAATTTGTGCAAAAAAATACACAATCAACCAAAGACAAAAACCCCAATTTCTTTCATCTTTTTTTTTTTCTATGGTGATAAATCACTGAATTTGGTGGGGGCAAGTCTCGATTGGTTTGCCTTTACAAAATAATATTGTTTATTGCTTGATCAACATCTTTAAAGTGTAAGCTGCATGCCCCCTTTTTTCGTGGTTATTAATAAAATTAAAGCCATTCCTGCTTTTCATGCGATCTTGTGCTGCGCTTTGTCCCCGCTTTGTTTTCTTTTTTCTCTCGCCTTCATCCGCATTTTCTAAATGCGTAATTTCTTCATAAAAAAACGAGCGCATTTAACCCCGGCCGCCTATCATCATTACGAGTGAAGCCATTTTTATAAATTATTTTTTTTTTACAATTTAACTGTCTGGAATTATTCCTTGCTTGACTAGAAAAACTTTCGTGGCAACCGAAGCTGCAATGATAGCAATCACTTTGCTAAACCCAAAGTCATTTGCCAAGATTGCTGGTTTAAATTTTTAAAGCTTTTTCCAAGCATTGAGTACCCACACTTTTTCCCCCAATAACAGCAGAATGGTATACAAGGTTGGGAACAGTTTTTTCGGTGCTTTTTTTTATAAAAAAAAATAAATTTTTTTTAAATTTAAAAAAACCCTGAACATGAGATCTACTACGCACAAAGGGGGCCTAAACCTTCCCGAAAATTATGAATGACCCAAAATTAGATCAAGCTATTATGCCCCAAAAAAGGGGAAAGGCGTATTCTTTGGCAGCATGTGGGAAAACAAAACATTCCCCGGAACGAATTTAGCATAGAACAGTTCAACAAATGTCGCCGCAAGACATTTTTAAATATCAAAAAGGTATGAAGCCAGTGGGGTCTAGAAGGTGAAAAAGGGGGGCAAACGGGTTTTTAGTTTGTACACTAAATAGTCATGATTTTGCTCCCCTTTTTCTGAACAGAAATTTTCGTATTATTTAACGCAAATCCAGTTTTAACAAAATCTTAAGTCTCTAGATGTGATCTTAACTCCCGATTTGGAACTTGTTATCGCCCTTAAACATGGGGTTAATAACTTTTAATCAATAATTTTTTTCCCTTCAAAAAGACCGAGCTGGAAAAAACAGAGAACAGAAAACACTTTAACAGGTGGGAAAAAGTAACCAAGCCAGAAAAATCACAGGAAAAAAGCTGAATCAGGTTTGGGGCCATTAAAAAAACCTGGGCGTGTTTAAGCAGGAAAAAAATTAGCAAGTGGAACAGACAAAAAAAATTAAGTTTCAGAATAAACTCATAAAGAAAAAAATAACACTGCCAACGCCAAACAAGTTGTCAAAGCCAGCTATAAAAACTTTATGTGATTTAAGACCCAGCGCCAAAATCTTCATTGGAAATTGAAAATTTTAAAAAGTTGCCTTTTTGGGGCCCTTGCGCTCTGGGGGGGGTTTTTACTGTTTAAAATAATAAAAAAATGGCAGCCAAAACAAAAGCAATCAAAAAAAAACGAAACCCCTAAATACAGAAAAAAAAACAGACGCCAGAACCCTACAAAAAAAAAAGATCATTTTGACCTTTATAAAGCAAAATTTTTTTAAAACTAATTTTTTAAATTTTTTTAAAAAAAAAAAATCATGGCGTAAATAAAATGATAAAGTCAATAAATAAAGACATGGATTATAAAAAACATTTCCATAGACCGAATTGTAATCAATGCGGTTGCTTAGGATGTAAGAAAATTCCTTAAATCTATGCAAAGAAAAGTAGAAAAACCACCCCCCATGACGCGTTTTTTTAGGCGTGTGTGTACCCATATAAGACATCACATTTTAAAATAAAAACATAGCTTGTATTTTTTTGATAATTATAAGAAACTTGAATACTTAAAGGGTGATTTTTTTATGTCTTGGGGTGACTTAATCAAGAAATTTAAACAAGACTTATTAAGAACTTGAAGTAACTTAATTAAAAATTAATTAAGAACTTGGGGGACTTAATAAAAACTTAATTTAAAAACTGTGGCGATTTGGGGGTAGGGTGTGTGTGGTGACAAAGGGGGGGGTGGGGGGACGTGCGTGGTGGGGTGGGGGTGGGAGGACGTCGTGCGTGGGGGGGGGTGGGGGGGCGTGCGGCGTGGGGGGGGGGTGGGGGGGGACGTGGGGTGGTGGGGGTGGGGGGGGGGGGGACGTGCGTGCGGGGGTGGGGGTGGGGGGGCGTGGTGCGTTTTGGTCGCCACCTTTTATTTTTAAAAAAACGAATGTTAATTTAGTATAGTTAATCAGTAAACAACAAAACAACAACAATAACACACACACGCACAAACTTTAAAAAAAAAAAAGGAAGTGCTTGCATAGGGAAATGGGGAAAGGTTTATGGTTGGCGCTTTAAACGCCGAAATTTAAGACGGTGCCCCTCCTCTGTAACTGAAGATTTAAAATTTTTTAAGCAGCCACCAAGGCTTTAAAAAACTTTATTTAATAAAAAAAGACATTGAATAAAAGTAATTTTTTTTGGCCGCCCAAGCACCAAAAAAATTTAAAACAGGGCGTTGAAGCAAGCAGTGAAGCCCGTAATCACAGCAATATATACAAAAATCATAAGTGCTGGGGGGAAATTCAAGGGAACAACTCTAACAAAAACCCCCACCGCTCCTGCTGAGCGGGACTAAAAATAGATCTTACCATGGTAGGCCTGCATGGGGCTTACAGTCGGCGCACTGTTGCTAAAGCACCCAAATCTAAACAAACCCGACCGCTCCCCGCAGAGCGGGATCTAAAAAATAGATCTTAGGGAGTGGTAGGGGCCTGCAAGGTCTTACGTCGCGCCAAAATGTTTCTAAAGCACCAACTCTAAACAAACCCGACCGCTCCTGCTGGCGGGATCTAAAAAAGATCTACGTCAGTGGTAGGGGCGCTTGCAACTTGCTTTTGCAGGTTCGGGAATTAGGCGGCTCTAATCGCCCGTAGTAGTCTCCCTCATGTTTTTTTGGAGCATTTTTATGAAGATAGGCCGGGCCCCAACACTCCTCTCCATACTAGGAAAAGAATAAGTCTGCCAACCCTATCTATTTTTTGCCAGAACATTAAAAAAAACGCCATTCGTCAAAGGGCCCCCCTTGAAAGGGAGATAAAATGGTTTAAAATTAAAAAAATAAAAAGTAACACATCTTAATACACAGATCACCTGCCACATGAACATGAATCTGTAGTTTAAAAATCATCAAGTTATACAAAACAAGAACATTTTTACTTGGAGGACAGAAAAATGTTTCAATATAATTTTTTACATCGAACGCCGTGTTTACCTCCGCCCTTTAAAAAAAAACGCCTGTTTTTTAAAAGGCTTTACTGTCTAAACCCTTCCCCCAAAAATCAACGCGTGATGGTTTGTTTGCTTTGGCCAACTTTACAATGCACGCCATTTATTAAAAAAGGAAACCTCTCATCAAAATTTAACACTATCAAAACTGGCCATTTGTTTCATTCCTTAACCAACAAACCCTTTAAGATGTCTTCTTTCCAAAACAATTTTGTTCCTTTTTTTGTTTTTTTAGAAAAAAAAATCTTTCCGTTTCACAACATGCTTCGCCTAATTTCTTTTTTAACAAATACTTAAAATGCAGTTAAAAAAAAACTTTTTGGCCTCGAAACAAACCCGTTCTTTTAAAACGTTTTAGCCATTTTAAAATAACACAAGTAAAACACAGTGGTCACAACAGAGCGCAGTCAAAACACAGCCTTCTTGTAAATGGCTCAACAACAATGGGGGACCCCCCTGTGTCGGGACAGCCTCTACGGGGTGTCGACGGGCGATTTGTGCAACCCAGCGAGTGGCTTTGTTTCACAGCGCAGGCTAGGCGCTCTGGCGCAAAAAATGCCGCGAGCCGAAATTAATGATTAGGTTTCAGCCCCCTTCTGCCGTCTGGACAAAAATTGGGAGGTGGGAAAATTTCGAAAAAAGTGTGGGATTTTATGCGTTTAACGAGAGAGAGAAAGAAAAGATTGTGTTGTGTGTGTGTGGGGGTTGTTTTTGGTCTAAAAAATATTTACTTAAAAATTATTTTTTTTAAAAAAAGCATGTCGTTCATTTTATCCAAATGTGCCTAAGCGCCGCCAAGAAAAGAGATAGTAAAAAACCCTAGAAAAAAAACCTTCTTTTAACAACATTACAAAAATGCAGCAAGTCTAGAAAAGCCTTTCAAAACAGCAAAACCAAACAAAGGGTTTTCGCGCCGTAATGTGTTATTATGTTAAACGGGAGATCGATAAATGCTCTATCACGGAACGAGTGTTGGTCTCTTAGAAACGGGATAGGCGCACCCCAGCTTTACTCTTGGAGGTTTGCCCTTTACCTTCGGCCTGTGTTCATGCTGTAAGTGCGGCGGGGCAAAAATTAAAAAAACTAAACCCAAAAGCCACACATGGTTCAACTAAAACGGCTAAATTTAGTTTCGTTTAAACTGACAATAAAAAAGCGCTAGTTGACTAAAACATCAGGGTGAAAAATTTTAACGTTTACGGGCCCGATTTTGTGACTACAAAAGAAAAAAGGGTTGATCTTCAAAAAAAGGCAAGGACAAGTTTTTTCAACAGCCAGACGCCGAGCAGATAAAAAAAATGTTTAAAAAAAAAGAAAACGAGAAATTAAACCTGTTCAAAACGCTCCGAAACAACACCAAAGGGGTTTATACTTTGTTTTTAGTCCAAGCACAAAAAGCCCGTTGATATGATTCTGATTATTATTTTTTTTAATTTTAAAAAATTTTTTGAGTTAGAAAAGAGCTCAACATGGCAAGAATATAAAGGGGAAAGACAATTTTTTTTGAAGGAATGCTTGAAGAGAGCGTTTATCAAGAGCACTAAATGAATTGATTTAAAAGTCTTTGCCCCAAAAAACGAAGGCAAGCGTTGAATCTTTTCTAAATTCAGAAACAAACAATAGACCCGCCAGTTAAAGTAATGTTAGTTTTTAAAATCGACTATATAACAAAAATGAAGAAAATCTAAAAGTCTGGGTCTCAACTAAACACACATTTTTTCTCTAACGATTCCCCCCCGGGTTGGGCAGACAACTGCTTGCACTTTTGACGCTGCCGCAAAAAACCCAAAAATAAAGGGGCCCGGGTTGGTCAAGGGCGAATTTTTTAGAGTTAGTTAAAAAGGCTAAGAGCGCCGATTTTGGGCAAGTCTTAATTCCACTCCCTCGAGATTTGGTAGCGAAAAGAGCAGTTCAAAACAAAAGAATTAAAAACAAAAATGTTTTATTGGTGTGTTCCCCAAAGGCTGCTTTAATCCGCAAAAAGCAGGAGAGTGTCTAACTATCGCCCCTTCATCAATGTCAAACTTTAGGGGGTGTCCTTTCCGTTAGGTGCCAAATTGATGGGTTTAAAGAACAAAACAAACCAATAAACGTTAATGTATCACATGGGTGAGGAAACAAATCTCTGCCGATTAAAGGTTTTTAAAAAAGCCCAACAATTGGCGAACCAGACAAAAATCATGTTCTTACTACTGTGTTTTCAACCCGGGGTACCGCATTACAAAAAAAATACAAAACATGAGAAAACAATGAGCATATTTCAAAAATGGGCACAAAACAGAATTTGAAAAAATTTTTTTAAAAAGAATGCCATCGTTCACCCCGCGAGCAACATAAGAAACTTTTTAAAATTTCTGTAACTGTAATACGGAACTAATTAAAACCCCCCCCCCCGGGATCTAAAGTTTTTTTAAAAGAAGGGAAAAACGATCAAAAAATTCCCCCTAGGTTGTTTACGCAGACTTTTAATCACTCTTTTCCTTATAAAAGGGCCACCCCACAAAAACTTCGAAAAAGGGTTTTTAATGGTTCAAAAAATTTTGTTCTTTGCTTTAAACGTTGTCGGGGCTGGCTTTCATTCAAACCCAAAAATTTATATAGAGGGCAAATGCTGCAGAAACTTTTTTTGAACGCATGCAGCAAGGCGAAATGCTGCTAATATCAAAACTTACTAAAAATCAAAAATGACACCTGAAGCCCAAAACCCACAGTATGACTCAGCCACACATTTTTGGGTTTTTGGGGTTTAGGCTCTATCAGCGCAGAAATCCGACAGAAGAGACCAGACACATTGCGGAAAGTTCAGAGACGGCGCATAACAAATGCAATTTTTTTTCAACTAAATTTTTGATCCAAAGACAGGGAAAGCTGCCTGTTTTCTTTCATAATTGGGCGGGGTTAGACCCCCACCTTAATGAAAGCGGGCGATGCCTTCGGGGTACACATTGAAAAGCATCAGAAAATACATGTTTTTCATTTTAAAAACATGTTTTCTAGACTCTAGACACATGAGGGGTCTTAAGTCACGGGCCCATGTCCTAAAGCCTCCCAAAAAAGAAAAAAATATTTTGACCCAACTCTCGTTAGAAAGGGCGTTTACCCTTAGAGTACTGAACTTTGGGGAAGGTTTTACGAAACACACTCCTCCAAAAGGCGTCTTTTCAGTCAAAGGGGAAAAAGGACATCGTGACTCGTACCACAGTTAAAGAGGCGTGGCAAAGTTGGTGTAAAACGTGGGGGACTACATGATTCATACTTGATGGCATGTATTTTTTGGCGGACGTTTTTGAAACTAAGAAGACCTCAGAACATTACAGCCTGGATCCCGCGCTTACATTTCTCCCCCGGGATAGTTGGGAGCTTTCAAAAAGTTTACTGGAGTCAATTGATTTATTGGGATTTCCCAAATGATTCAAATTGAAAAACGGATTGCGTGGGGGAATTAGTATGGCGTCCACTTACTGTAAAGCAACAACAAATATTTGGGAGACTATGATCCGGAAAAAAGTCTAACTATCTTATGTTTTTTAGAGAAAAACAACGTAGGGTTGGGCTATGGGCAATCATTTCCATTCCAACTTAAAAGTACCAGGCGGCTACAAAAATTTAAAAAAGCAAAAAGGGGGGGGCATTTTGACGCCTAAACACAGCGGGTTTTTCATTCTAAAAGTGACTTAAAATCCTATAAACTCCAGACCTGCATAATGACTACCATTAGCGCAAAAAAGTTTAAGGATGGCAAAAACAAAACCCGCCTAAACTTGTGCCTAATCTCGGGGCAAAAAAAATTATGTCTGTCTTACGATTTCTACAATTTTAAAAAGACAGGGTTTAAAGTTGAAGCATTCTCGTATAATTGCTTTTTAAACAAGAACATTCAGAAACCTACATCTGAAGAACATGATCTCAAAATTTAAATCCACAGTTTTCAAAAAAATTTTTTTAAAGCTAATGCAACAGCTGTTTTGGAAAGACATGGAGAATCCGCAAAGCGCAAAGATGCGTTGGTCCCAAAGGAAATGAAGCAATTAAGCTGACTTAAAAACCTAATTATTCGGATTTTAAAAAAGATTCTGATCACTTTTGGCAAATGAGAAAAAAAAGAAATAAATTTTAAAAAAACCTGTATTTTTTTGGGTTTACGTTTTAATTTATCAAGCTTTTGATGTTAGATTTTTCTTTATGACATTTTAAAAGCCCCTCACCGAGCCCCAGAGTACTTAAACACGATACAGTAGTTTTGTTTAAGATATCCCTACTGAAGACATCAAAAAAGAAGGAAAAACCGAAGTAGCTAAAGAGCGGTGGATGGTACGACAACCGATTACCCTAAAGATTCGCCTTTACTTCAATTACAAACAAAAAGGTTTTAGGAAAGATAAAGGGATAATTTCGGAAAGGTGATAAAAGGAGTTGTGGGGTTAAGGCAAAATTTACATTTTTTCGACCGGAAAAATCTTTAAAAAAGAAAAGGGGAATATTCGCAGTGTTGGCATCAACTATCACATGCAACACAAAAAACTTTTTTTGGAAAATAAGACTTTTTCTCAGAAAAAAGTAAAACTGCGATCAAATCTACATGAGAAAAACACAACTTGAAACAAAGAACGTTAGATAGAAAAACACAAAACGGTGTTTTTTAATCCGGGGTTTTTCATATGCAATTGGGCACTGGAGAACCGTAAATTAATTAAAGGGGAACTGGCCCGGCAAAATTTATCGGGCATTTTCTTCTTTCACAAAAGTCTTTGGGGAGCGGTTTGTTTTGTTGTGTCGTTTCTCGAAATAATACACGGGGGGATTATTTTTACAATTCTTTTTATTTCATAGGATCAACCCCCAATGGATCTGTTGCCCCTGATGCGAGTGCCCCTTTCTGTTTCCCCCCCGGTAAAAAAAGGGTACCTTTACTTTCAATCCAAAGGGATTATTTTGCCGGATAAGACTCCCCCTTAGAACTTTTATTGTTTTTCTTTTGATTGCTTGTACGGGTTTTAAACCCTTTTTAATTCTTCATTTTCTTTGCGCGAAAAAACGAGGCATCTTCAAACCCCTTTCTGTGTTGCGAAATTGAAATCACTCCGTATCTGGAGAAAAAAGTTTTTTCAGCTAATGTTTTTTAAAATTTTTTCGACTAAACCCCCGTGATCTGTAAACTCCTGGAATGCCTTTTCTAAGGGTAACTCTATTTTTTAACAATTTGATTCACTGGCCTTTAAATTTTTTCCATCATAACTTGAATCAGCGGGGTTAATTTAAGGGGGCCTCTTTTGGTAATCAGTTTTGGCAACAGAAACGAAAAACCCTCTTTGTGTTAATGGCCCGTCTTTGTTCTTGAAGCTTCAATACTGGGTGCTACTAAATCTTTTTCGTCTAATGTATCAAGGTAAATATAAAAGATCCATTTGAGGGTGTCGTTCGGTATGTTTTCCAAATTTGGGGTCTCGTTTTCGTTTGGCGCAGGTAAAAAAATTTCCCAAATCGTTGTTTTAGATAACCTTTTCTTTTGCGGTTTTTTAAAATGATCCGGCTTTTTTGGCTTAGTTTTTTAATTGTGTTTTCCCTTCCCAAATACCTTTGGGCAAATAATAGTTTTGTTCATTTTTTATTCACCAAAAAATTTGTGCAACAAATCACAAGGTATCCCAAAGCAAAAACCCCAATTTTTTTTGCTCCTTTTTTTTCTGATGGATGTAAAAATCACTGAATTTTGGTGGGGGCTGTCTCGATTGGTTTGCCTGTTCAAGATAATATTGTTTTTTGCGATCAACATTTTTTAAATTTGTGTAAGCTGCATGCCCCTTTTTTTTAGTGTTTTTTTAAAAAATCTAACGCTCAATTCTTGTTTTCATAGCGATCTTGTGCTGGTGTTCCCCACACTTTGTTTGTCTTTTTCTCGCCTTCTCCGCATTTTTACAAATTTCGAAATTATTTCCCCAAAAAAGCGAGCGCATTAACCCCGCCCCCCTATCATTTACGAGTGAAGCCATTTTATAAATTTTTTTTTTTCTTACAATTTATACTTTTGGGAATTATTCCTTTGGCTTTGACTAAAAAACTTTCGGGGAACCAAAAGCGCAATGATAGCAATCAGCTTTGCTGAACCTCAAATCAGTTCCCAAAGACTGCTTTTTTAATTTCTTAACGGGCTTTTCCAGCATGAGTACCTACACTTAGCCCCTCCAAATAACGCAGAATGGTATACAAGGGGGAAAACATTTTTTTTTTTTCGGTGCCATTTTTATAAAATAAAAATTTTTTTAAAAAAAAAAACCCATGAACAGTGAGATCTAACGCACAAGGCGGCCAAAACCCTTTTCCAAAACTTATGAATGACCAAGTTATTCAAGCTATTATCCCCAAAAAGGAGAGGGTATTTTTTTTGGCAGCATGGGGGAAAACAAAACTTTTCCTCGGAACTGAATTCAGCGAACGTTTCAACAAATGCGCCGCAAACATTTTAAAGTATCAAACGGTATGAAGCCAGGGGGTCTAGAATGGTGAAAAGTGTGGGGAAAACGGTCTTAGTTTGTACCTAAACTATCATAGATTTTCTCCCTTTATTTAAAAAGACTTACGTATATTAAACCAAGATCCATTTTTAAACAAAGTCTTAGAGTCTCTAGGAGTGATCTATACAAGATTTGGAAAATTGTTATGCCATTAACGGGGTTAAAAACTTTTAATCATATAGATTTTATTTCCCTTCAAAATGACCGAGCTGGAAAAATCAGCAGAATCAGAAAACACTGAATCAGGGGGAAAAAGAAACCCAAAAGCCAGAAAATACAAAAAAACGCTGAATCAGGTGGGACCATTAAAAATCCTGGGCGTGTTGAAGCAGGAAAAAAAATTAGCAAGGGGAAAAACAGACAAAAAAAATTTAAATGTTAAAAATAAAACTCTATAAAAAACATAACCTCCAACCCAGAACAAGTTGATTCAATGCCAGTATAAAAACTTCATGTGATTCAAAAAACCTCACGCCAAATTTCATGGAATATTGAACTTAAAACTTTTGCCTTTTTGGCGCCCTTGCTGCCGGGGGGCGGTTTTTACTTTTTAAAAATATATAAAAAAATGGAGCCAAAAACAAAAGCAATAAAAAAAAATCTGAACCCAAAAATCAAAAAACAACGCACCCAGAACCGTCAACAACAAAGATCATTTTGACCTTTAAATGCAAATATTTTAAAAATTTAAATTTTTTAAATTTTTTTAAAAAAATAATCATGGCGTTTATAAAATGATAAATCAAAAAAATAAAGCAGGGAGTCTAAAAAAGGGCATTTCCTAACCAGATTGTAACAATGGGGTTTGCTTAGGATGTAAGAACTTCCTTAAAGATCTATGCAAGAACGCTAGAAAGACATCCCACGATGACGCTTTTTTGGGGCGTGTGTTATATTTTAACATCACATTTAAAGATAAAAACAAGTTTGTATTTTTTGAAAATTATAAGTAACTTAAATATTTAAAGGATGATTAGTTTATTTTGGGGGGTGACTTAATCAAGAACTAATCAAAAAATTTATTAAAACTTGAAGTAACTTAATTAAAACTTAATTAAGAACTTGGGACTTTAAAAAAAACTTAATTAAGAACTGGGGGCGGGGGGGTGGAGTGTGTGTGGGCACGGGGGGGGGGGGGAGGCGTCGTGCGTGGGGTGGGGGGGGGGGGGGACGTGCGTGCTGGGGTGGGGGGGGGGGACGTGCGTGCGGGGGTGGGGGGGGGGGGGGAGTGCGTGCGTGGGGTGGGGGGGGGGGGGGACGGCGTGCGTGGGGTGGGGGGGGGGGGCGTGCGGGTGGGGGTGGCCCCCCACCTTTGATTATTTATAAGAAACAATGTTCAAAATTAGTAAGTTATTACAGAAAAACAAAAAAAACAAAACAATAACACACACACGCACAAACATTAAAAAAAAAGGAAAAGTGCTTGCATAGGGAAAGGGAAAAATTTTTTTTATTTTTGGCGCTTAAGCCCGAAATTCAAGACGGGGCCCGTCTCTCTGTCAACTGAAGAATTCAAAGCCCCACCAAGGCATTTAAAAAAAGCTGATTTAAAAAACCCAAGACAGTTAAAAAAAGAAATTCTGTGGCCGCCCAAGCGAAAAAAAATTTGGGGAAGCAGGCCGTTGGAAGGAAAGCAGGTTTAAAAAAGGGGTATCACAGCAATAAAAAACAAAGTCTTAAGTGCTTGGTGGAAATTCAAGGCAGTCAACTCTAAACAACCCCGACCCTCCTGCATAGGGTTTCTAAATAAATAGATTTTTACGCCCCGTGGTAGGCCCCTGGGCAGGTCCCTTACAGCCGCGCGCACTTTTTGCTAAAGCACCAACTCTCAAAACCCCGAGTCCTGCTGACGGTATCTAAAAAAAGATTTTTAAAAGCAGGGGTGGGCCCTGCAGGGTTTCTCGGCCATTTCAAAGAGCCAATTAAAAAAAACCCCCCTAAATACTATCAAAAAATGTTCTTTTCGGGGTGACCCAACCTTTAAGATTAGGCTTATCCCAACCCCAGAGTTCACCTTTGTTTTTTAGATTTATTAAAATCCCGCCAATTTTTCTTTCCATACTATAATGTAAAATCTGCAAACCCCACTTTTTTCCAAGAACATTTAAAAAACCCAATTAAAAGGGCACACAAAGGGCAGAAAAACGGTTAGAATTTTTTTTGGGGGAACCCTTTCCGATCAGCCGCACTTAAACACAAAATGTTTACAACATTCATCTGTTCAACCAAGTTTTCTTGGGGGAAAAAAAGGGAAAAATAAATTTTTTAGTTAAAAACCCCTGTTTCCTGCCTTAAAAATTGGAGTTTTTTAAAAATGGCTTTAGCTTCTAAGAGAAAAAAAGGGTGGGTTTGTTTTGTTGGCCCCCTTTTCCCCTGCCGCCTTTTTTAAATTGGCCTCTTCTTTCCCTTCCGGGCTCATCTGTTTCATTTCCTTAACCCCCTTTTCTTCTTTCCCCTTTTCATTTTTTTCTTTTCCCGAAAAAAATTTTTTGGTTTCCAAATGTTGGCCTAATTTTTTAAAAAAAAATTTTTTTAAAGTAAAATTTATTGAATAAAAATTTGTTTTATATTTTTTAATTTTTTTAAAATAAAAAATAAAACACATTAAAAGGGTTTTAAAAAAAATTTTGTAAGGGGGTAAACAAAACCCCCTCTGGGGGAAAGGGGGCACAGGGGAACCCAATTGGGAAAACACCACTACGTTGGCTAAAACCCCAAAGGTTTTTAAGGTTTTTTCCCCCTTTTCGTGAAAAATTTTGGGGGAAAAATTTTGAAAAAAATGGCTTTTAGGTTTTAAAACAAGAGGAAAAAAAATTTGGTTTTTGGTTGGGGTTTTCTTTCCCCCCGTTTTTTTTTTTCCCCTGTTTTTTTTTCGTTTCTTTTTCCTTTTCCCTTTTCTCCCTTTCTTGGGGGGGTTTTTAGTTTTTTTCCCCCTGGTTTGGTTTTAAATTTTTTAAATTTTCTCAACCACACCTCAGAGCAGCCCTTTTTGTCACCCGACAACCCTTTTCTACCAGCTAAAGCGGGGAAAATTTGGGTAGAAAAAAAGAGAAGAGTTCAGATTTTTCAAAGATTACGAATAGCAGACAAAAGGAGCTTTTTTGATCTCGGGGGCACAGAGGTTGTCCCTTAGAAAAATTTACCAATGAGAAGTTGCAAAGGGGGGCTGATACTCAACCACTGAAGGAAAAATTTGAACAACCACAAAACCCAAAACAAAATAAACAGCATGCAAGATCCTTTTTGAAGAGGGGAAGAACGGGGTCTTTAATTCTACTCTAAAAAGACTCAGAGAGAAAGCAAAGAGTGTAAATTTGGAAACATAAAAATGAAGGTTTCTGAAATTTAATCCAAACCAGGGGAATAAGCCACCTCAAAAAAAAGCAATTTAAAAAAAGGGGTTTTACCAAATTCTTTTTAGAAGCGCTAAGATGAGGAAAAACAATTACAAGGAAAGACATGGAAAACAGTCAGTCCAAAAGAGAGAGAAGAGGCAGAGATAAAAAAATAAGAGATAGACCAAAATTTAAAAGCCCTTCGAACAAAAAGACAAAAAAGCAAAAGAAGCTTTACAGAACCATGCGGTTACTGTGGCAGAGGTTTCAAAAGCCAGGGAAGGATGCCCAGCTTGGCAAAAGATGTAAGAAATGTAACAAGTTACACACTTTGCAATATGCAGGTCCCGCAGGGTTTGAACAACTGTAAAAAGAACAAAAACCTACTCTCAACAGATCCAGCTCAAGGGGGGTGACAAAAGAAAAAATTTTCTCAGATGAAAAAATTCTTTTCCTAAACCGTAAAGCAAAATCAAAAGAATATGAAAACAAAACTTTTAGGTTCAATAAAAATGTTTTCATAGACGAACCTGAAGCGGAGCTGACGTAAAATCAGGACAAACATCATTTAAAGCCACAGAACAGATCAAATGCAAGGTGAAGCGAAAGGGGACACCAGTGACATTGAAGACCTGTCAAATAATTTTACCTGTAAAAGGGGAATTTTACGCCACAGTCAAAAAGCTACCAAGGGGGCAGAAAAATTCATAGTCTTGATAAAAAATTCATTCACCTCCTCTCTAAGCAAAGGACCTAGAGAAGCTAGGCTGTTTTAAAAATTTGACCAATGGTTATTAAGGAACCTAAGAGCCAAAAACAAAAAGACACACTTCTAGAACTGATTTTACTAGAAAACACAAGACAGTGTTTCAAGGAGTAGGGAAGATCAAAGGGTCCCAAACTAATTCCATGAAAAAAACACTGTCCAGGCCCAGAAGCCAAACGTTCCCTATTCCTACAAGAACCCGAAGGAATGGTGGACAATGTATAAAAAAGGATATTTGAGAGAGTCCCAAGGATGAGCCAATCACCTGGTGCTCACCCTGGTGGGGCCCGCTGAAGCCAAAGCACAAGATCCCCCAAGAAGAAGATAGGGGGACAATGATCAAGCAAATGTGGGCCTTCGGTTCCAAAAAAAGCAGCATGGAAAGGTACAGGTACACCGCTCCGATGTGGAAGACTTTACACACAAATTTTTATGATTGCAAGATCTTTTCCAAGTTTGGGTATGAATCAAGGGTATAACCCAAATGGGGAAATGCGAAGTTTTAAAACTGTTGCAACTTCAGCACACCCGGGGGAAAAAAGACCCAAAAGGAAAAACTTCGGAGCCAACGTCACAAGACGTATTCGATGAAACGTCGTCAAGATATTTTGGGGGTATTTCCCCACTGCCTGAACCAGAGAGATGACATCCTCATCGGGGGGAAGAACGCGAAGAGCAAAGACAGAACGCTCGAACAGGGATTACAGAGAGCAGCCGAATACGGGGGGAGTTCAACCCAAAATGCCTTCGGAGTCAAAGAAAATTTTTTCTTTGGATAAGATTCACGAATGATGGGTCAAACCCTCTCCAGAAAGTTAGAGCAGAAAGAATGCCAGCACCAGAGAGCAAAAACGCCGTGCGGCTTTTTTTGGGGAAGGGCAGGGACCTATCAAAGTTTATTTCCCAAAATAACATTTGACAGAGCCCCGAGGGAAAATGACGCCAAAAACACAACCTCCATGGGGAAAAGAACAAGAGGGAAACATTTAAAGATGAAAAAGGCTTTAAAAAATGACATACAAGGGTTTTTTGATCCCAGAAGACCATCATCTTGAGATGTGAAGCAGCTTCCATGAAGGTTTATCAGGGGGGACGTTCCAGGGGACAGAAATGGGGGTACAACCGTCATTTACGCAGATCATCACAGAACCCGGGCAAGAACACCAAAAAAGAAAAAAGGGCGTTTGGGGAGTCGATGGCAAAGAAAAAGATTGGGGGTTTACTTCTGGGAGCACCGGGTTTAAGATCATCACATCCCACAAACCACTAATTTTCCCTTTTTTCAGCAAGCCCACCCAAGTAAAAAGCAAGAAAGAGAATGGGGTTTTGAGCTTTCAAAACTAAAATATGACATAGTTTATGAGCCCGGCAAAGACGCAGCAGTCCCTTGGATTTCTATCCAACATCCACTACCAAGACAACAGATAGCGAAGAGACAGATTCAGCAGAAGCAGCTATCAAAACAATATCCAGTCAGACCCCAATCGTGGGACAGATCAAAACAAACCCAAAGTGCCCCCCCGCAAGTAAAAGAACGAAATTTCAAAGGTGACGGGAGATCCCTAGAAGAGATCCAGACATACAACCTTTTTTATCAATCAAAGATGACCTTTTTATGCAGAAGGATGATTTTCAGACTACACAGATTGTGATTCCAAGAGGATTGCAGAAGAAAGCATTAATCAGGGCACAGCTTTGGCACCCGGAATGACCAAAATGAAAAAATGATGCGGGGGAAGTATGGTTCCCAAAATGAATCAAGATAAAAGCACTGTAGGGGAATTTTCTCGAGTGCCCAATCCCACAAAGCAGACAAACCAAAACCCTCAAAGGGGAAACCCAAACCAGAGCAACCATGGGACACACTCTCCGGACTTTGGCGGACCTATGCAACGGCCCTTCAACTTGGTCTAATAGATAAAAGAACCCAAAATGCGGAATGAACGCGTATACTCAACGATCAAACAATCATCAAACCAGTGAAGATAAAGGCAACCAGGCAACCCCAAAAAATCGGACGGGAAAAAGGGCCCCATTCTTCAGCAGAGTTCCAAGATTCACGGAAAAATTTGGGAAAAAAACCCATAGAGTAACACCCGCACACCCGAGAGCAAAAGGAGGGGCTGAAAGCTTCATGAAAAAAACCCGAATAAAACTACAATTGCACACTTTAAAAAAGGAGAACTCGAAATTTCAATCCAGAAAAAGAAGGTTACAGGTCGACAGCACACCCAGCACACAGACAAATCCTTATAGGGGCCCTTTATGAACAGAGGGGAGGACAAAAGTGGGTTACGACACAATTTTGCCAAAACAGAAAAAAAACAGAATACAGAGCACATTGCGACAAGGGTCTCCCGTACAAGCTGAAAAAGAAGAAAAACCAGACACCAATGCCCCCGAAAACACTTTATCATCGGGGATCATGTTTTTGGTAAACAGATGAAGCAAACCAAACTAACAACAGCGTATGAACCTCATTCATGTGGTTGTCCGACAGCGGATCCACAAAGAGCCAGGAGGAATTTTCGACAATAAAAAGACCCACAGAGATGCACCATTTCAAACTAGCAAACAAGGGCGAAACCGAAAAAAAACATTGCTTAACGAAATGCACGCAACAGAAAAAACCAGAAAAAAATTCTTATCCACGCCGGAAGCACCATTAGAAAAACAACCAGAACCCCAAATCTTACCAAAGCGTCAGAAAAGGAAGCAACAGGACAAGCAAGAAAAAAGGGCCCACAATCCAGTCAGAGGATCGGAACAGCGAAAAGCAGCCAGCTTCCGAATCAACAGAAAATCCCAAGTCGGGGGGACATAGAGAAAATTGACTCAGAAAGATCATTCTCCTCCAACATTTAAAGACCACCCGGGGAAAAAAAAACCCGGGGAGAAGTCAATTTATAAAAATACCAGGGAAAACAGGTGGGGACCCATTTGGTTTCAGAACATTTTTTGGGGTACCAATCCAAATGTAAATAGAAGCGGGGAAAGGGGTCCAAAAAGTGAGAGCCAAGAACTCACAGGTAGAGAAAACCCTGTTAACAATTTTGACAACAAGTCACAAGCCATTTTTTGTAAAGGGGCATTTGGTTGCAGAACATTTATGGGTTCATGAATTATTTATCATGGCACCAGGCAGAATCTTTAAAACTCTGAAAGACATCAGTGCGAATTTTTTATGGGGAAAAGCCGCTTCGTAGCAATAAACCAGTACTCAGTTTTGAACGAAGGGGGAGATGATAAGTACGGACTCGAGTCAAGCCGATTTCCATATCGGGGGAACGCCCAATCAACGACCAAATCCGGACTTCCGCCCGGGCTTTTTGGGGGGCCCAACGTCGACCGAGTACGCAGACAAACCAGGGGCGGAGAGGGGAACTAAGAAGCGCCCAGGCCAAGAAGACCCCCCACAAGTCAGGAGCAAATGGGAGGAGCAGTGTCGTTTTTTTGCTTCAATTTCTGTTCGTTTTTAAACCCCAACGGGTATTTAAATCCATAAAAATTTCCGGCACTACTATTTGCAAACTCATGGTTCAGGGCTTTTAGCTCACTCAAACGCATTTTGGAGCTAACTCCGCTTTTGATTTGGCCCCCCCGGGCATTCTTTTTATAAAATAAAAAATTAAAAAAAATAAATTGTTATAAGCAATCAATAAAAAACAATTTACAATAAACAAACATATTGAAAATGGGGGGGGATCCGCTAGCATGCGGGTGCTTTAATTTTTTTAACGCTCTTTTATTTTTGTTACTCCTTTGTCCCTTATTTTAAATTTTCACCAAACATTCTTCAAAACTACTTTGCCCTTTGTGTAAAATAATAAAACCGATTTTAAAATGTGATCTAAAACTTTTAAGACAGCTTGTATTTTTGAGTTAAAACCACACAGAAAACTAAGGCTGGCGCCCACTAAAGGGTAGCTTTTACAGAGCTTTTTTTTTTTTTTAACAATGCCGTTCACTGAACAGTCATCAATAATAAACAGGGTTTCAGTTCCCCAAATAGTCAAGTAATGCTCTAAAAAGTCGTTCAGTTTGTCGTGCATCAACTAAAAATTATTATCGCTGTCCAAATAAACTTCCTTTCTTTGTAAACTGGGCTTTGGGGCAAATATAACAAATTTCCGTAAGAAACCTGTATATTGTTTGTAACAAATCAAGTACGAAGACAGTTTTTTCCCCCACCCCGTAATCCCCCCAGATAAGGGAAAATGGGACTTTAGGAAGAAACTTTAAACTACCATCGTTTTTTATTAGAAAATTTTTTCTACATTTTAATAAGCCACTTTTTTTAGCCTTTTTCTTTAATGTTTAAGAGCACACAAAACCCTAAAAATGGCATTTTTATTGGGGCCTTTTCCGTCTCTTTTTTTGAAAAATTTTTTGATACCATCTTTTTCCTTCCTTTCTCCACTTCCAAAACAAACTGTTTTAATGTGGATCTAAAATCCCGCCAAGCCCCTATTTTGGGTTTTTAAGATCTTCGAGTCTTACTCTAAAGGCGAAGTTTTTTACATCACACAACTGTAGGGGTCCCTTTTGGGGCCCCCCACAAAAAATCTTTCTTTTTAACAAAGTGTTTTTAGGGAAAAAATCCCGCCCTGAATACAAAGATAACTTGCCATTTATTACCAGTAACCTTCCAATTTTTTTTGGGTTATAAAAAGCTTTGATTCTTTCTGAAAAGGAGTTGTTCCTTCTTTAAAAAAAAGAAAAAATTCCTTTTAAGACTTGAGACTGATTGATGATTTCCAAAGAGTGCTCGCTTGTTTTTTATTTTCTTAATGGCGTGCAAAACGTTTCTTTAAAAAAAAACCGTTTTACTTTTATACTGGGTTTAAAATTGTTCTGGGCCCGCCGGGGTTTTTCAACTCAAAACCGGGGATTTTACAACGTGTATTTAGCAAAGGGTCTTCGACGAACAACAGAGCCGTAGGTTAAATGTCAAGATAAGTAAGTTTTCTTTTTGTGCACCTGGTAAATGGGAAAATCTCTTTTAACAGCTCAAAATTAGAGGGGGCAGAACTGTTGCCAAATGCTTCTTACTGCCTCATCTTTAACATCATTTTTGCTTCCCCGTTTTAAAAACCTGTGCTTGAGACCGTTTTGGGGTTTGTATTCCCCGATAAACTTTCTCTTTTCTTTCTTTTTTTGGTACCAAGATCAAATAGGGGCAAAAATGTTGCCTCGCTTTGTAAAAAAACTTCTTTACCCTCCCGTTTAATTACTATAGATTAAAAGATACCCTGCCTAAATACGACACAGTAGCATTTGGATCTGCTGAGTAATATCTTTTTTGAATAAAATTTAGCGGTGCCTGGCATTTTAACATCGCAGCGCCAGACGGGGAACCCGACGTTTAAATCTTGTCCCGGCTCAACTGTTTTGGGATATTTACACTAAAAACAGCTGCCTTAACCTTTTACCCCTGGGGGTCCTTCCTTTTTTTGTATGGTCGAGGTCACAGCCGTATGAGTTCATTTTTAAAAAAACAAAAAAAATATAAATAAAAAAAAATGGGTGAAGTTTTTCCCCCAATTGATCCTATTGGTGAAGAAAAAGATAAACAGAATGGGCCCTTCATTGCAAAAAAGCGAAGGAGCAGCAGCAGGCCCAAAGGGGTAGGGTTTAAGTCAAAAACGATTGCTAGATAAATTGAAATCATTATTACCTATGGGGGGGAGCACCAGAAGCATTTTTGGGTTTCTGATTTTTCAACAGATGAAAATAATCTTTTTTATGTAAAACCGCAAAGGAAAGGTGTAAAAACTTATGAAACCAGATCCAACCCTTTTTTAAGCACCCAATTTTTAAAAGATCCCCTATTATTGACCAAAGGCATTAAACTTTATTGACAATTTAAGGTCAAGCTGTTATTTTACAGGTTGGGGCAAAAGTTGCCAAAAAAATCTGAAATACAAAAAAATACCCTTTTAAGAATTAAATCGACACAGATGAACAAATAGCAGAAATGAGACGAGTTTTAATGAGGAGACGCAGTTAAAAACAATTGAAGATTCCCATTCCTATGCGGGGAAATCCCGGGCTTTAAGACTTTACGGACAAAAAGGGTAATTAACAAACAATTTGGCAAAACTTTGGGGACTAAAGGGGGAGATAGAAAAAGAAAAAAAAAAAACTGGCTGATCAACGATAACTTTTTTGGAGAGAAGAAAAGGCTGAATACAGCAGAAAAAAAAGATTTAAGCTACAAAGGGCGGGGCCCGGTTAGAAGTTTCTGTCTAAACAGACGCAGCTAGCATCAAAACAAGCAAATCAGAGAAACTATAAACAGAAAATTTATAAAACACCCTGGCAGAAAGAATAAGGACCTGTTTAGAACAGGGGGTTTTCAATAGTTAGTATATTAACGGCCTTGGGTTTGCTACTCAACTCGTTTATGCTTTAACGGTAGCGACCAACAGGGCCCTAACGCCCCAACGCCTCACCCGGGAAAAGTTGGTTTTAAAAAAAAAATTTCATCATTAGCAAATTTTTAAAAAAGTTACAGCCCCAAAGTGCTTTAGCTCTGCCTGGGATAAAGGGAGTGTTGTTAGTTGGGGTTTTTTCACTTTTGGCAAAATTGCCCGGTTAATGGCCGACCATCTGGACGTTTTGGATGCTAGTGCTGGATTTTTTTTAGTGAAAAAAGATAGCTAACCTTTTTAAATTTAAAAATAAACGAGGGCTGTCTTTCGCTAGGGACTGTCAGTGTGAGGTAGATCAGCAGGTGGGGGTGCTTTCTGGGCTGTTTCTGGCTGGGGGGTGTTTTTTAATGGGTCGCTTTTTTCAGGCTGGTACTTTTTTTTAAAGGATGGGGTGGGCCCCGTTTTAACCTGTTGTGCCCAAATTTTGGTCGTCTCCAGCATAAGGATTTCATTGTTTAAAATTCTGTATATGCCCTCTGCAGTCAAAACAGGGCGCTGTTTAAAAACCAGACCTCAACAAAGTCAACCTTTGACCCAGCATGTGCAAAAAACTTTGTACCTTTTTATGCTGGCAGGTAAAATTTAAAAACAGAGTTAAAAGCATCTTCTAAAATTGGCTAAAATTGTTTTTTTGGGGTCAAACCCCGTAGATTTGGTCAAATATGCGACTTGGTCTGCGCTTGTGCTCCAATAGGGAAACCCAAAAGTATGTCCGTATGGGTCATTAAGTCTTTGGAAAATCCCATTGTTAAACCTTCACTTTCATTAAGATAAAAGTTTCCCAGCATTAGGAGTTTTTTTTTCTAGGATTCCAATCGAAAATGGTTTTTTCTGGTTAAAAAAAGGGGGTTGGGCCGGGGAGTATCAAAAGTATATTCTCTTTTTAACCCCCCAAATACAAAAGTGCCTAACCCCTATTGCGGTTAACTTTTGTCTAAAGTCAGTTGAAGGATTAAGTTAAATTCGTTGCAGATTCTTTTATATCTTATTGCCATTGGGCTTTTAAAAGGATTAAACGCGTTTTTCGTTTGGGAGGATTACTTTTGTTCAGTTTTGTATTCGTCTGTT
Source organism: Conus ventricosus (assembly GCA_018398815.1). Lineage (NCBI taxonomy): Eukaryota > Metazoa > Mollusca > Gastropoda > Neogastropoda > Conidae > Conus > Conus ventricosus. Next base: position 2,046 of record JAFLJL010014739.1, on the reverse strand, counting down.
AGGTAATAAACGAAAGGTTGATATAGGGCCTTTTCTAAAAGATTTTGGGGGGTTTTAAAAAGGTTTTGCAAATAAACACCACAGCCAGAGTTGTGCAGTAAAGGCAAAATTTAACTGATTCTGGTAAAACGCTAGGGCGGGGACCCTTTCTGACGCACCTATCAACCCTTTATTTGGGGGATTTAAATATTAGTTACGGGTTTTTCAAGTCGAACCCGGAAAGCCGTATGATTCACTACTGCAATGGGTTAGATTGCTGAAGTCTAAAGATTTGGGGTTATAAAAAAGCCCTACATTGTTGGGCACTTTTCTTAATTTAAAAAGGGTTTCCCTTTTTTTAAAATTTTTTTTTTAAAATAGTTAAAAAAAGGATGTACATAAAAAACCAAACAAAACGGCGGTGTTCTTTAAAGTACCCAATTGGTCAATTGGCTGGGAGTTTTGGATTTCCCTTAAAGAAAATTTGGGTTTTAAAATTTTTGTGGGCTAGATACGAAAGGGGGTCAAAATAACTGGAAAAAATTAGTAACGAGGGGACAATCAAAAAATAAAATGCAAATCTTATGGTTTTTACAAATTTTGTTTTTTAAAAGGGGACTTAGCGAATTTGGCATCTTCTGGAATTAACAGGCAAACCTCGAATCGCTATCATTTTCCACTAGAAAAAGAAAGAAAAACCTTTCCCCCAGAGGCCTAGCTAAAATCTTTGGCTTCCACACGAGGGAAGCTTATAGTTTAGACAAAAGAAAATGTTTACAATTGAAGGTAATAAACCCCTTTTTTTTTCTCGTAAACAAATTTTTGTAGTTCATTTTCAACGTTTTAAAAAAAGAGCTAATTTTTTTTGATGGCACCCATCACAGTTCAAAGGTTTTGCCCTCAACTAGGCGGGTTTTTCGATTATAATTAACTCATTGGAAAAAAACAGTGAATTTAAAGAATTAATTTTTTTGGACCTATAAATTTATTAATGTAAAATTAACTAAAAACCAAAATGGAAAGGGCCCGTTTTGTTCTGATTTATTAATAGTGTTGAAGTAAAGAGCGTGCCAAATCTTAGTTTTTTTTTGTGGCATGGTGGGCAGGGGGGTGGGACGTGCATGCGTGGGGGCACGTGGGGGTGGGGTTGTGTGTGTGCGTGCGTGGGGTGGGGGTGTGTGTGTGGGTTGGGGGTGGGTGGGGCGTGTTAGTGGGCGGGGGGTGGGGTGTGTGTGCAGGAGTTACCTCCCTTAGTATTATTTTTAGCCCTGTTGAGGGCCTTTCTAGGACGCGGCGGTCGTGGGCAAGTGACACAGTTCTGGAGTATTTTTAGTCCTGTAGGGAGCCTTTCTAGGACTCGGCGGTTGCTGAGCGAGCGACACAGTTCTAGCATATTTTTAGCCCTGTGGAGGGCCTTTCTAGGACGCCGCGGTCGGTGGGGAAGTGACACAGTTCTGGAGTATTTTAGCCTTTAGGCTGTTCCTTGGCCAGTATTGATTTTTCGCAGCAGCTACCCAGCCTGCCAGAGCTCATAGAAGCCAACGTCGCTTTGCATATATTTTAAAATGAGCCTTCTTTTCTCATACAAGCTGTGGATAGAAATTCCAAGCTTATAAAACTTTGGATAGTAAAAAAATGATAATTCTATCAGTTTTCTACACAGCTTGGGTTCCATCAAAATTTCGTTTTTCAGATAATTATCCCAGGACGCTTTTGGGTTAGATTTTTGAAAAGAGTTTTTGTTCTTTCAAGCCAATGGCCTAAAAGCAAAGATTGCCGAAGTGTTTTACGATTTTCAGCTTTGATCTCAGAGCCGGCTTTCAGTAAAGCAGGCGTAATTTCAGCCATGTTTTTCAGCTTAATAAAGAACCTTCATCAATCGGCTCATAATCAAGTTTATCTACAAAACAATTACGTAAAAAAATCATCCAGTTCACTTACTGTCATTTCACGTTTTCGTTGCTTGGTTTCTAAAAGATTTAAGCCCTCTTTTGGCCAGACCGGTTTCGAACAACAGCGAGCTAAAAAGCATGTCCTCACTCCTTGACGTCCCGGTCGGAAAAGATC
>JAFLJL010014738.1:0-20402 GCA_018398815.1 Conus ventricosus | reverse complement strand
TCGATTGCTAATTCTGTATAATGGACACAAGTTACGCATGCATTAATGTAAGCTCTCTCTCTCTCTCTCTCTCTCTCTCTCTTCTCTCTCCTCTCTCTCTCTCTCTCTCTCTCTCTCTCTAAGAGTGTTCATCATCGTCGTTGTGTCTTAACTGTCTTCTTTTCTGTACACTTCTGGCTTTCTGTCGGTGGAGTGGGTCTTCATTCTTCAGTACTGCGTTCTCTTCAGCAACAAGTTGAGCCCGTAGTGGTGTGGGTTCATGTCTTGGAAGGTCAAGTTCTCTCTTGTTTCCATCAAAGGCAAGGGATGTTCTGTGTTGTGGCTGCGCTCGCGTCACTACCATGAGCGTTGGTTTTCTTCCTCTTCGTGGCTGTCGTTTCGATCACTTTCACGTTTCGTTCGCCTGCTGTTCCAAAATGTAGCCGTTCGCTGTGATTCTCCGGGGCCAAGTTTTATTTTTCTTAAATCATTCATTTGTCACCTTGTTGGTCTGTATTCTATGTACCTATTATAATTTGATTCCCTTTTTCATCATCTCTCCTTTTTTTCTTTCTTTTCTTTTCTTTTCTTTTTTTCCCAGCATGCACATGTCCCCCAATATAAGACAAATCATTATGTTCATGCATTACTCTCTCTCTCTCTCTCTCTCTCTCTCTCTCTCTCTCTCTCTCTCTCTCTCTTCTCTCTCTCTCTGTTTTTGTTTTGTTTTATTTTGTTTCTTTATTCTTATTCAACTTGGGGTTTTTCATATATTTCGTAACATTAGTTCCGTCTCAAATATCAGTTCCAGATTTTTACACTTGCCATATTTAAACTTTGAAATAGAAAGTTTTGCAATTAATAGAACCATGTTCGCTTGTTTTCTCGGTTTATCTGTGAATACATCTGTTTTGGTAATGCCAAACAGAGCTGTTGTTACATTCATAGGGATCTGTATGTTGTAGCGTGTGAGAATATACTGTTTTACTTGGTTCCAGAATGTGGATAACTGAGGGCAGGAATTTTTTTTCTTTCAAGTTAGTTGCATTTCCCTTATTTTGAAGTGATCCCACTCCATGACATGGGCATATGGCCTAGTTCATTAAATGTTCGAGCTCTGGTTCTCTCTCTCTCTCTCTCTCTCTCTCTCTCTCTCTCTCTCTCTCTCTCTCTCTCTCTCTCTCTCTCTCTCTCTCTCTCTCTCTCTCTCTGCGTGCATGTGGCTTCAGTGTGTTTTTTTTAATGAAATAGTTGTCCAGTTTTCAAATTTGTCAAGTCATCTGTGGGCCCACAAAACGAGCAATTATACAGGGTCGAAATTTAATTAAGGACCACCCCGAAAAAAGGCCCTTTCTTTTTAAATTGGCCAAAAATACAAGCAATGCATTTTTTTCGAAGAATTCGACTGGGAAAGGTTTAAGGGGTTAACAGGGTGTTCCGCAAAGCTTGCGAAAGCTGTCTTATTGTCACGTGCGGCATGCAGAGGGGGGGTTGAAAGTTGCAGATTGTGGTCAAAATTGCTTGTTTTTTAAGCAAGAGTGAACACTGCTTCAAACGGTTTTGCACTGAAATTGCAAATGCACGTGCAAAAACAAATGCATTGCAAAGAATTTTAGTGACTGGAATGCCCCTAAAAGCAGCCCAACGTGCACATTCTTCATAACACAAAATGCCTCCAAGACGCAAGCTGTCTGATTTTGACCGGACCCGGGCGATTGCATGGCTGCAGGATCGAGTTGGCGTTCGAGAAGTGGCCAGAAGACTACAAGTGTCCCACTCCGTCATCATTCGGCTGAGAGAACGTTTTCAAGCCACTGGAACTGTCAAAGAGAGACCCCGTCCAGGCCAGCCAAAGAAGACCACTGCAAGAGATGACAGGTTCATCCGCAGACATGCTCTTCGGACCAGGACCACCACCTCCAACACCATCAGGCGTCGGCTCCAAGCTGCCACTAACACAGCAGTGTGTGAGATGGCCATACGGCGGCGCCTCAGTGCTGCCAACCTTCGAGCAAGGCGCCCAGTCCGGAAACCAAAACTGACTGCGGCCCACCGGGCACGTCGCCTGGTCTGGTGCACAGCTCATCGACCATGGACTCGGGCTCAGTGGCGGATGGTGCTTTTCACCGATGAGTCCAAGTTCCAGTTGAAGCCACGAGATGGACGCATTCGGGTGTGGCGGCGTCCCAGGGAGCAGCTGGCGGATGACGTCATCCAGGAGGTCGTCGCTTTGGTGGTGGCTCCATCATGGTATGGGGGGCATCAGCAGTCACCACAAGACTCCCCTGTACCATGTGGATGGCAACCTGAACGGCCAACGCTACCGGCAGGAGATTTTACGGCCTTTGGTTGTCCCAGCACTCCAGCAGATTGGGGCTCCGGCTGTGTTCATGGACGATAATGCCACCCACATCGTTGTCGAGCCGTGAACACTTTTGTGGTGCAAGCTGGCATCACCAGGATGCCATGGCCGGCAAACAGCCCGGACATGAACCCTATTGAGAACATCTGGGGCGAGCTTGGGAGGAGAGTTCAAGAAAATCACCCTGTTCCGGCAAATCGACAGGAGCTGCTGCACTACCTGCAGCAGGAGTGGGCAAACCTCCCCCAGGCACTCATTACAAGAACAGTCAACACCATGAGGCAGCGCTGTGTGGATTGTGTGGCAGCACGAGGGGGGCACACTCGGTTTTGATCAGACTGTAAAGAAACACTCTTTTTGTGAATGTCATTTTGGGGGGTAGTCTCATTCAGGCTCCCCTGTCTAATCAGAAAGAATGATTTTTTCGATGAAAGTGACAAAATGTTGTTCACTGATAATGAAATTAAACATTTATAAAGTTTCTGTCGTATGTCGGTTTTTCTTTCTATGTTTTGTGAGACTGTGTATAAGTGGTCCTTAATTAAAGTTCGACCCTGTAGAAAAGGTACTATTCACATGTCTGAGTGTTAGAAATCTTATTAAACTTTGAATTTTCTTGAGGTTGCCGGTTCGAATCTCCACCAGGCCTTTTCGGTACAGGGGGATTTTCCCCTCGGAGTTAATATTGGTTCTGACTCCATTTCCCATGCAGTCCTTCGAATGAGACAATAAACCGAGGTTCCGTGTGTGAACGCGAGCATAACATCTTGCACACACGTAAAATCCCATCACCAACTTTCGGAAGAGAAGGCAAGTTTGGCCGTTGGTATGGATAACACATTACACACAGCATGCACCTTCCCTGAATTTGGAGTATGGCTGCCTTAATGGCGGGATGAAAAAGGCCATACACACAAACACTCCACTCCATTTGCTGGGTAGATGAAATTAATCCTTGCCTTTCTATACACGGGGTGTCCGCAGGAGTATCAGCCTGCCTGCGCAAAAGAAGAATAAGAATGCTCTGGTATGAAATGTGTGTAAGTGTGTGTGTGTGTGTGTGTGTGTGTGTGTGTGGTGTGTGTGTGTGTGTGTGTGTGTGTGGTGTGTGTGTTTATGAGCATGCGCGCGTGCGTGCTTGAGTATGAGCGCGCTGTGTGTGTGTGTGTGTGTGTGTGTGTGGTGTGTGTGTGTGTGTGTGTGTGTGTGTGTGTGTGTGTGTGTGTGTCTGTGTGTGTGTGTGTGTGTGTGTGTGTGTGTGTGTGTGTGTGTGTGTGTGTGTGTGTGCCTACCTGCGCGTGTGTATGCTTTCGCGTGTGTGTGTGTGTGTGTGTGTGTGTGTGTGTGTGTGTGTGTGTGTGTGTGTGTGTGTGTGTGTGTGTGTGTGTGTGTGTGTACGTGCGTGCGTTTGTGCGTGCGTGCTTCCGTGTTAAAAAATTGTTAAATTTAGATATAGTAATCACAACTTCGGAATGACATCAGAAGATAATATAGACATATTTGAACGGTTATGCAGAGACTGTAATACGGACGTAATTGCCAATTGATTATGTAACTGAGTGCCCAAATATATTATGCCACAAAAACACAAAATACTCACTTATTTTTGCAAAACAATGCCTTTTCATCATTTCTATGAAAATATATTGAGGTAACTGTCACACACCGCATTTGCAAACGGGCAATTATAAACACAGCATATTCACTCCATTCGAGCATCTCTACTCAATTCGTTTAAAGGAGAGACTGAGGAAACAACTATTCACTTTTCTAGTGCTCCCTTCACCAAACACAACAAAGAATATAACAAGAACGCCAGCATCACACATAATACGTTTTTTTTGTCCAATTCTCGTGTACGCTTATTATGCAAACTTTTTCCAATCACTTTCCATCTAATCCATAAACATTCCAAACCCCTTTCTTCTGTTTCAGTCTTTTGTACTGGATAATATTGAAAATAGAAATTATTTCTTGTTACAATCCAGTTGCTGGAGGTAGATAGAAATTAAATTTCTTGTTACAACCCAGTTGCTGGAGGCAAGCTAATTCCACTGGTTGGACGCTGAGGTTTTCTGGAAAGAAACCCTAAAAACCAATGTCAGCTTTGGAACATGTAATTGTGAATGTAGCTTACATCAGCCATGATAATGAGGATGCAGCTGACGTTCCAACAAACCACAGCGTCCAAAACGGAGATGGGGGGGGGGGGGGGGGGGGGGGGGGGGGGGGGTAACAGGTGCGAACATTGGGTGGGTGGGATGGGGTAGGGGGGGGAAGAGGGAGGTGGTATCACATATATGTAGACATAAAAACAAAAAGTTGTGCAGTAATAAAGCAAAATTCCATGGACATTCATTGATTAAATTAAACATAATTGTCCGGTTTTATTTGCCCAAAAGGTCCTGACAATAAAAACACAGAGTGGATTCGTACTTTACAAGACCAAAACGATAAGTGGCTAATTGCAGGTGATTTCAATTCACACGCCCCCTTATGGGATAATGAGTGCAAAATCATAACGCATAACAGATTCCTTGAAAATGAAGTAGGCTCTTCACTCTGTATACTGAATGATGGTAGTGTCACTCGAATCCCGGATATTTCATATCATCGGGCTTCAGCGATAGACCTAACTCTCATGTCGGCTGCAATCGCTCCAAGTTGTGAATGGGACACATTTAAAGACTCGCTAGGCAGTGATCATTTACCAATAGTTATTTCCATCAAAGTAAAACAAACTATTTCTGATCTCACAAAAGATCAAATCCCAAAATTTAACTACAACAAAGCTGATGGGATAGATTGAAAACACTGCTTCTATTTGCAATTGCGAGAGATGATGGTTGATGATGTTGATACAAGCTACATGAAATTTGTTGATACTGTTTTGCGTGCAACTGAGTTTTCAATCCCTAAATGTAATCCTGATAAAACAAGAAATATACAGGAATTGTTTGGTGGAATGTTTCCTGTGAAGAAGCAAGAGAACAAAAAATGGAGCTTATAAAATGTATCCAAAAAATAAAACAGATCCAGAAAAGATTGCTGAAAAAAACAAAGCAAACAAATCACAGTAATAGAGTGAATGAAAAAAGCAAAGGAAGAATATTGGTCAAATTTCTGTGAAAATGTGGTTCAAAATCATAAAGATCTCCAGAAAACTTGGAAAAAAATAAAAGAAATGAAAATAGAATAAGTCCTCCTGGGTACCCCTTAAAATTGGAAAATAACGAATTTCCTTCCAATTTTGAAAAGGCTGAAGCATTTGCAGATGCATTTGCAAAAAATAGTAACTCGAAGGCCTCTCAGAAGAACAAAAACAGCTTAGAGAAAAAATGGACGAAAACGAAGACAGTGAAAAACGTCCCAATAACAATCACTATACAAATGCTCCTATTACTTTTCAGGAAACAAAAGATGCAATTTCAACCTTGGATCAAAGAAAAAAATCTGTGGGACCAGATGCAATTTCCAATGAAATGATAAAACATTTACCAGTTAATATAACACTTTTTCTAAGTTCATTTTTTTCAAAAATGTTGGTTTGAAGGGATTCAGCCATTTTTATGGAAACAATCAACGTTACCCCTATTCCCAAGGAGGGAAAGTCAAAATCAGATGAAAATAATTACAGATCTGTTGCTCTTACATCACATGTGGGAAAACTTATGGAAAGAATAATTCTAAAAAGGCTTGAACATTTCTGTGAAAAAAATAGTATAATACCAATACAACAGGCGGGTTTAGAAAAGGTAAATCATCAGTTGATCATTTAGTAAAAATTACCACACATTTTTTTTTTTTTACATTAGAAAGGCATATGACCAAGTTTGGCATTCAAAACTTCTAAACAAACTAAGATCCATAGGTATTTCAGGTTGTATGTATAACTATATAAAGGCATTTTTAAGTGAAAGAACAATACAGACTAAGGTTGGTAATGCCTAACTCTAATCAAAGACGTACACAGATGGGAATCCCACAAGGAGAGTGTAATAGCCCCAATCCTTTTCAACATTTTGATGCATGATCTTCAAAAGTGGTCTCAAACAATGTCGAACTAGCACAATATGCGGATGATATTTGCATATGGATGAAAGTTACTCTAAAAAAAGCTTACACCGATTAGATCAATTAACTATATATCACAAATGAACTAGACAAAATCAGCAAATACATGATTGAAAACGGACTAACCCTTTCACATGAAAAATCGCATATGGTTCTCTTCAACTCTGGGTATGATCTAAACTTCTACCCTCTTTTCAAATAAATGGAAGGCCGCTTGAATATAAGAAAGTTGTTAAATTTCTAGGAGTAAGCCTGACTTCTAAATTGAATTGGAACTACCATTTGGAAAATATTCTGACAAAAGCCAGAAAAGGATTAAACTTATTAAAAATGATAAGTCGACAGTCGTGGGGAAAAGATAGTAAGGTACTTATTCATTTAGCAACTGCGCTTGTGAGATCAAAATTATCTTATGCTCAGGAAATATTCTTTTCAGCTCCAAATATTTGATAACAAAGATGCAAAGCATTGATAGCAAAGCTTATAAAATAGCTCTCGGTGTCCCTGTCCATGCCTCAACACTAAAAACCTACACAGAAATAGGGATTTTTTGCCTTTTGCCGACAATATGAAATTTGCTTCAGCAAAATTATATATTAAGGAGTCATTCAATGCAAAATTCATGTGTCAATGAAACTGGTTTTAAAATCAGAAATACACTTTCCAAAGCGAGCACAGAGTTTATGATTCAGTAAAAACTATAGGCTCCTATACGTCCCAATTATTTACAAATGCTGGTGTTGAACCCCAAACAGTAGCTCTTCAAACGAGAGTTACAGTAATATTCCTTAATGGGAGCTTAGTAAGGCTAATTTCGATATTAATTATACAGATTTAAGGAAAAGTGATGGGACCATGCTGCCAACATATGTCAAGGCACATATAAACGAAAATTAATATAAACCATCTTAAAATTATACAGACGGTTCTCTCCTTGAAAATCAATTATCAGGTGCTGCATTCATATTCCATCATTAAAAATAGAGAAATCGTATCACATTGGGAACAATTTCCTGTATTCACAGCAGAGCTGATTGCCATTGTTATGGCACTGAACTATCTTCTTAGTTTCCCATATTCGATATTTCAAATATTATTTTGTGTCGATTCAAAATCTGTCTTACAAGCTTTAAGATATTCTCATACAAGAGTGAGAGGAGAAATGATATCTGAGATATACCATTTAATTCATTTTTGTTTTTACGTGGTTCTTCTATTGACTTTTGTTGGATTCCATCACATTGTGGTTTAGCAGCAAATGAAAGTGTTGATCGGTTAGCCAAAAATGGTGCAGCTAAGGAAAAGAGCTTTACAAAAATAAATATTCCTTTACCCTTTGCATGGAAATTATAGCCTTTTAGGTAAAGCATCATGGGATTCGTGATAGGAAGACAAAAAAGAGTGTCCAAACATAATAAAGGACAACAAGGGAAAATTCTTTAAGAAGCTTGTAAAATATAAAACGGGACATAATCTCCACCAGGAACGACTTTTGAAGAGTCTGATCTTTAGACTCAGACTTGATGCATACAAAACAAAATATTGTAAAAATGTCACTGTATTTGTGGCCAAAATATAAAACTATTCCATGTCATCTTCCTTTGCAGAAATACTAAAAAATATTTACCTATTTGGGTTTTATTAAGTTTGAACCCATCAATCGCGAATTTTTGGGATGTTTTGGGGAACGAAGCGAAGGCTAATAAAGTTGTTAGGGCAATTGTTAAGAGTCCAATTGGACATTTACTTTGATTCTCGAGTTATTTGTTCTTATTATTTCAATGGTTAAAAATGTTTTTGTTTCTTTAAAAATGTTCAGATATGAATCAAGGCTAAAGCAGTTTACCGTATGCCTGCAGATTAGAATGGGGTTAAAGTGATGGTCACTTATTGGTATCTCATTAATTGAATAGACTATGCATGCAAAGATTAGTATACCACACTACCTCCACACTCCATATACTTTTAATGACATTTTTAAAACAAAACACACATTATGCCCCCCCCCCCCTCCCCTTACGCGCGCACACACACACACACACACACACACACACACACACACACACACACACACACACACACACACACGCACACACTCACACACACACACACACACACACACACACACACACACACACCACACACACACACACACACGCACACACTCACACACACACACACACACACCACACACACACACACACACACACACACACACACACACACACACACACGCACACACTCTCACACACACACACACACACACACACACCACACACACACAGACACACACACACACACACACACACACACACACACACACACACACACACACACACACACACACACCGGTCTCTTTTACATGTATTTTTCTGTTTTGTCTTTATTTGTTTGTTTGCCTGTTCGTTTGTCTCTTGTTTTTGATTCTGATTCAATAATGTGAGGTCCGAAAACAAATTAAAATTTTGAAATCTGTCTAAAAGAATGTAATTAGAAATAAGATTCCCGAAAGTTAGTTAAGAAAAAGCTAATGGAATTTGGAAAACTGTGAATAATATAGAGCAATGTTTTTTTTTAAAAATGAGCCGAAATGTGTCATAAACAACATCACACAAATAACAATTTATGCAAACATTCAAAATAAACTCTGCTAAATATTAAAAAATGGGCATCAACACACACTAAAAGAACAACTATGTAAATAATGAATACACCAAAAGTAAATCAAACGGGACCTTAATGTTGAGTAAGGAGATAGAAATGTTAATAGAGCAGAGGTCAAAACCAAGAGAGGTAAAAGATCCACAAATAGTGAGAAGAAAGAGAACGAAGAGAGAGAAAACCCTCAGGTAGTCCACTGTCTGAATCGACTTCCCGTGAAACTGGGACGTGACAATGTCAATAGATCAAAAGCATGGCACAAATCAGAAATACGGGATGGAAAAAAAAAAAAAAAAAACAAGAAAGACTTAAGGCTATGAATGCTAATGAAAAAAAAATGGGGTAACAATCGGGAATCTTATTCATCAAAGGGTATCCCCCCCACCCACCCCCACCCCTCCCCACTCCCCCCCCCCCCCACCCCCCAATTCCGAATAGGAATACAAAAACCTGATCTTTGTTTTCAAAAATGTCCCCCAAGTGTCGCAAATAAAGCTTACAATACCAAGATTTCAAAATTGTATTCAGTATTTTGAAAAAATATTTGAACAAGGGCTACAAAAATACCCTAAAGGGTTCTAAAAAAAAACGAGACCACCACAGTCGAGCACCGCATTTGTATACAGTGACTCACAAACACAGCATGTTCACTCATACGCGCGCATCTACTTCATTCCATTTAAAGAGAGACTGAGAAACAATAATTCACTGTGTGTTCCCTTTACCAAACACAACAAAGAATTCCACAATACATCCTCATCACATACAATACGCATATTTGTCCAATGTTCATGTTCATTTATCATGTAAAACGTTTTCCAATTACTTTTCGAACCTGTTTCTTCTGTTTTTCTTTTTGTACTGGATGATGTCAGATATACAATGTTTTCTTTGTTAAGGTCCAATTGCAGGAGATAGATTCATTCAACTGGTTGGACGCTGAGGTTTCCTGGGGAAACAAACAAACAAACAAACAAACAAGTGATAGCATTAGCTTTGGAACATGCACATGTTTTTTTCTTAAGATATTATACAACAAATCATGGTAGCACATCATGCTCACAATTTCAGTCATTTGTTACCAGCACATTTTTACATATCAGTTGGGGATGCAAAGTGAAATTTTTACAAAAATAATAATCTCAAAATACGATGTGTATTATGTTTTTAAACCAATGATGGCGTTTTCACAAAATGTTCTGATTGCACATTCTCATTCTGCTTACTTCTTTTTAATCACATCAGTAGTTTACATTCAGTTATGAATAATTTTGCTTTTCTTGTTATGTATCTATTATCCCCAACTGCAGCTTTCCCTAGGAATCAATACTACAACGAAAATAATCCCTAGGAGCCCTTTGGTTGTCCCACACCCCAGCAGATTTGGGTGTCAGGCTGTGTTCATGGACGATAAGGCCACCCCAACATCGTTGTCGAGCCGTGGAACACTTATGCGTGGTGGCCAAGCTGGCATCACCAGGATGCCATGGCCGGCAAACAGTCCGGACAGGAAACCCTATTGAAAACATCTGGGGCGAGCTTGGGAGGAGAGTTCAAGAAAATCACCCCTGTTTACCGCCAAATCGACAGGAGCTGCTGCACTACCTGCAGCAGGAGTGGGCCAACCTCCCCCAGGCAACTCAATACAAGAACATCAACACCATATGCAGCGCCCGATGTGGATTGTGTTGGCAGCCACGAGGGGGCACACGCGGTTTGATCAACTGTAAAGAAACACTCTTTTTGTGAATGTCATTTTTGGGGGTAGTCTCATTCAGCTCCCCTGTCTAAACAGAAAGAATGATTTTTTTTCGATGAAAGTGACAAAATGTGTGTTCACTGATAATGAAATTAAACATTTTATAAAGTTTTCTGTCCGTTTGTACGGTTTTTCATTCTATGTTTGTGTGAGACTGTGTATAAGTGGTCCTTAATTAAAGATCAGCCCTGTATTATAATCGAAACCCCACTGCCACTCTTCTAATTTTCGGCCACGAGGCCTTTTTCAAGAGAAAAAAAAAAAACAAAAACAAAGCATACCTACGTGCTGTCCATCTATGGCAAAATTAAAGGCGTCATAAATATATTACACTGGTAAATTTTTGACATAATAACTATGTGATGTCATCAACAAGGGGGGAAAAGGGGGGAGGGGGAGGGGGGCAAGTTGTGTGGGTGTGTGTGTGTGTTGTGTGTGTGGTGTGTGTGTGTGTGGGTGTGTGTGTGTGTGTGTGTGTGTGGGTGTGTGTTTAGTTATGCTGTTACCAATGACTTTAAAAAACATAACAACACGCTCCATAAAATCAACAATGATAATGAACCCGTAGAATAATGTGAATCATAGTCCTGTCTGTGACTGTGCTTGGCATACAAGAAACTTCATCTGGAAAAAAAAATTCTGCCAATCATCAATGTTGTTCAATAGGTAAATCTAGATAGGGTTGTTACAAATTTGTCTTAACTTTACATCCCTTTGGCATCCTTGTAATCTAATGTCCCTTATCCATTGTTCTCATAATAAGTCTGAAGCCTTTTGCTTTCACCATAAGCTTTTTGCCAACTATGCAACATTTTTTTTTTTATTTTTCTTGCAAGGTCTGCCACTGAATGCCTGAAGGAAATGTCGCAATTAGTGGCTTTTCTCATTGGAACGTGGATTCACGTCTGGTGTTCCGCTATTCTTTCTATCAATGAATGTCCGGTTTCGCCAACAAAACTGTCTTATTCACACCGTTTTACACAACAAGAATATCATAATTTCATGTCCTGCACTTGTCACACATGTGTGGAAGATTTCTACTTTGTGTCCAACACTGTTGAAGTTACCTAGTGAAAAAACAGGTGTCACAATCACAAGTTTCTGCTTTTTCCCTTCACCTGCTCTTTCGGTTTGCTCCTGGTGTAGACATGGCCATTCTCTAACTTAAAAACAGGGTGTAAGGAATATCATTTGTTCTCTACTCCATCGTAGAGTGATTTTCCCCTGTTGGTATGTATGGTGTCGGCATAATCTGTGAAACGTAAAAGGGAGTCAAGTCACCATTCCAAATGCCAAACCCATATCATGTAATACGTTTGTAGAAATAAGGTATCTGGTTCAAACTCCAAAAGCTTCTCATCCCCACTTCCGCATGTAATACACGCAAAGTTTCTCCCTAGCTGGACCCTAATGGCTATTCCATCTGTCTGTCTGTAGTGTGAATCCTCTAAAACCCTGACTCCGTTTATAATCTTAAAACAATTTCAATCATTCAATTGCCACAGTTTGTTGGTACGATGGGTCTTGTCTGCTTTGTAAAGCATCAATACAAGCGTTCTATTCCCTCTTTCCGAGCACATAGGGGTATAGTTTCTCTAACAATCAAAGCAAAACAGAATCGCAACGTCTGGGACAGGAAACAAGCACATCTCTCCTTAATTTACTTATGAAGTCTGAGTATCTCTGATGTACGTGGGAGAGTTAATGACGTATCATTCAACTCACGCTCTGTGATTTCTTGGCAAGTTTTCCTGTGGAATGTCTATAACAACTGACAAAATCCGTTCGCAATGGTGCACCTTGCTTTTGTAGTTTTTGGGTTCCCTTTCAGTTTAATAACCACCTTTTGGTAGCGTGGGAGGAGGTACTGATTTTAAGTCTTTGGATATATCCCTCTCTATACCATATTATTCACTATCTTTTTCACCTTTTTTGTGCTATCTCTGTGAGGTCTTTCTCTATCATAGTGCTAGGATTCACTTCGGTCATTTCATTGTTGCAGCCCAGAAATATAAATTATCTTTGTTCATATAATTATCTTTGTTCATAATACCACCCCAGTTCCTTGACTGCTGGATCGGAAGTTATGAGTTTGCATTAGTTAGAAGTGCCTAAAATGCAATCTTATTCATTCATTACTACTAGGTTCAGTTTACCATTTTTCTTCAATTGTTCATAATATCATTCATTGGCAATGTAAATCGTTTTTTTCTGTTTTAATGCGGTATTACAAAAGCTGCACCAGTATTTCAATCCTCAAGAACTGTCCATCGATGTATATCTTTAATAGTCCCTGTATACTTACTTCCAAGTTGAATTCACAACTAAACCTTCCTCTGTGAGTGTGTGTGTGTGTGTGTGGTGTGTGTGTTGGTGTGTGTGTGTGTGTGATTGTGGTGTGTGTGTGTGTTTGTGTGTGTGTTGTGTTGTGTGTGTGTGTGTGTGGGGTGTGTGTGTGCATCTGTCTTTGTTGTAACCAGTCTGTCACTTACCACTTGAGAAACTTTTCAGAGATGAAGCGAGAGCAATCCCAGACAAGATTAACGATTCGGGGTCATCTAATTATAGTGTCCAGCTTCGCTCCACCCCCTCTCACTCTCTCCTTCTCTCCTCATCTCCTCTCTCTCTCTCTCTCTCAGCCTCTCTCTCTCCTCTCTCTCTCTCCTCCTCTCGTGAGTGAGTGAGTGAGTGAGTGAGTGAGTGAGTGTGTGTGTGTGTTGTGTGAGTGTTGTGTGTTGGTTGTTTGTGTGTGAGTGTGTGTGTGTGTGTGGAGTGTGTGTTTGCGTTGCTTGCGTGCACGTGTATATGTGTGTATGTAGTATGTTGTGAAGTGGTAAGTGTGGGGCGTTTGAAAGGTGAAGGGTGAGAGGGTGATTACAGCGTGAGGGACTTGGGAGTCCTCGACGGCTAACTACTTCGCCATGGGCGGTAACATAGGCAATGAAATCTCACCTCGCATCACCTCCATCACTTGGCTGCCGAAGCCAACTGAGTTCAGGCAATGAACCATCGACCAATGACTCCGGGGATTGTGCTGCATATCAAACGTACAGTTGCCTCCCTATGAAGGCAAGCAGCGCGCACAAACCACGAAGGTCCAGGCGTGGTACGGCAGAACATCCCGAGTGGGACATTTGGAAGAATAGACAGAAACTTCAAGAGGCAGACTAGAATTTTGTGACGACTAAAGGAGGACGTGGAACAGAGCCTCTCTCTCTCTCTCTCTCGTCACTCTCTATCTCTCCTCCTCTTCTCTCTCTCCATCTCTCTCTCTCTCGTGTGGACGAGTATTGCGTTCCGATTAGCACATCCACTGCACGCACGAGGATTTTTGCTCTGTATGGGGTTGTGCTGGACTAGTTTTTCAAACAGTAATATCCTTGCAGTGGTAACAAGTAAGTTATACTGTGACAGTGGTCATCAGTGACAATGGTGGACATGGAAACGTGGAGGCTGTACTATCGGCAATGTTGGTGTAGGCTGAAAGTCAGGTCATAGGGCACACAACGAAAGGTTGATGTTTTAAAGAGGTCAGCACTGACACAACACAGAGGTAACGACGGCTTGATGATTCTCGCATTTTTGCAGTGTGCTGGGTTATCATAGGTTTGATTAGGATTTCTAACAGAAATGTGGTCGGAGTGATATCAGGGAATATCTTCTTTTCAGAGGAAATATAAAACATGAGAGGAACTGGGTCATGCATACAAAAATCAAGATGTGTAGCTACAACCTGTGTGTTTCACATACTCGTTCTCGCTTTTTGTGCCATGAACGTCGTTTTCTCGCTCTGCAGGCTTCTTCTCTGAGCGGGGATATTGAAACCAACTCTGGCCCCAGACCCCGACGACAAGAAAACCAGGAAAATGACAGCGGCGACTGACATGCCGATAGTCAGGAACCATGTTTAACAGGCTTCTGCACGCCATACAGCATCAATTCCGCTACAGACATCACTCATCAGAAAGGACTTGCGAAATTAAAGACGAATTAAGCCAAGTAAAGCATCAGTGTGAGGAGATAAACAGACGATGTGACAGACGGAAACCGAGCAGACACAGCTGGCGGAGACAGTGACAGACATACAACATATATCAAACACCTGTTTTGATTGCGTCAGAGGACAGAAAAGAAAGACCATAAACTGACCTGAAGACGATAAAGGAAATGAAAGAAGTTAAGAAACTAAAATAGACCACTGACAAAACTAGAGAATTTACTCGCCGAGACAATCTGCGCTTTTTTCAGGATTCCCCGAAAACAACCCCAACGAAACATTCGATACATGTCCAAGTCAGTTGTCGATGCCTGAATAGTGTAGAACAGCATAGATGGCTGGACTGAAGAGGACACTGAGCGAGCGCACCGGACAGGCTATGCACGCGAAGGTCAAAACTAGACCGATATCGTCAGTTTATAGGTGGAGAGATAAATGATCTTTAATCATGAACGAGACACTCGACAACGCTTTCGACTCGGGAATTAGAATGGCAAATGACGCTGACAAGAGGCGCAGGGCCCAGATTTCGGTATTGGTCAAAAGCCGAAGTGAGGGAAAGAGAGCTTACTACTTTAGGAAAAGTCAAATGGTCATTGGCCCCGAAACTCCTAGACCCCCGGACATATCTGATGGTGAGAAGTGGCCGATGAAAGCTTGCCCTGGCCACAAGTTCCACAACCACAACGGACATGACACTTGGTCAGAACACCACATGTCTTCATCAGCAGTGTGTGTCCTGCTCCAAAGCAACCCAACAGCTCGTGTCCCGTCCCGTTAAAGAGACATCGACCCACAACGAGCAGGTGGTGAGAGTGGGTGTCCCTTCCCCCTCCTCATCCTGCGGTAGACCGGTCCAGGCCAGGATAGCGGCAGCGTGACGGGGACAGCGGCAGTTGTACGACTCCGCCCCTTCACAGCGGGAGGACGAACACGAGTTCCAACAGCAACCAGCGGGGATTCCCAGTGTTCTGCCACTGGTTGATCGTCAGTGACAGTGACGCACTTGCACCACACAGAGAACACCGCGCAAGCAGGCAGGCGGGCATTCAAACCTACTTGGGTAACCAGCCGAGCGGGTTTACGAGGTGCAGACCGAGGCAGCGGAAGCGGTGGTGCGAAACGCCAGGAACCTTCATTCTAGTGCCACAAGAAAATTAAGACAGCCCGACCATCCAACTCAATGGACATTTTTCTCACATCAGTGGATTGAAAACTTCTACAGTAAACTACAGATGTTTTCTCAAAAACTACGTAAATAAATTTTATTTCATTTCCCTTACTGAAGCGTTCCTTGATTTATCATTTGATTATGATAATATTTTCACGATTATTTTGAATTTTTTTGCACAGCCAAAAAAAATTCAGTTTTTACCATGGAAAGGAATTCTGGAGGTGTGTTGCTTTGATAAGAAAAAGTTTACATAATAATCGCAAAGAAATAAAGTTGAAAGTGTGACACTGTTATAGCTGTAAAATAGATAAGAATGATTTTTAGGCGTGACAAACATGTTAGTTGGTTGCTTTGCTAAGTTTGATCCCAGAAGGAGGCCCTCCATACAACGACCAATTGATATAAAGATGGTGTTTCTGATAATGTGAATGAAGCCTTATTGCAATGTTTGAAAGAGAAATCCATTTACTTTATTTCATGGTGATGAAGATTTAAATGCAGAAACCGGTAACACACACGTTGAAAATGAAATAATGACCAACTATTTGAACTGTGTGGAGAGAATGCTGATGTGATGACGATTAATATTACACGTGCTCTAAAGATTTAACTATCAATAACTTTGGCAAAACGTTTTTGGATTTTTGTTTTTATGTTTGAATTGAGTCTGTTAAATTGATCTTGAATGGTGATCGTGAGGTGAGGTTACTTATGCTTCTCCAAACGGAACAGTGTCATCGATTATGTCCTGGTCACAGTGATTTGTGGTCAAACTTTGATTTCATGTTGTGATTGTATTTATCATGTGGCATTTTTAACCATTTGAGACAATAGGAGAAATTTTGTTTGTAATTTAGGGACAGGCATCACAACAGCAAGATGAAGGAAAAAATGGTATGGACAGAAGAATAAGCTAGTTATTTTAAATATTAACTGGAATGTGATGACAAGCATAGCTAGTAAAGCCAGCCAATTACTACATATTAATGTGAATGAGAGTCTGAGAATTTGCCAGTACATTTGTGGGACTGCAGCTTGTATGGTTCCATTCAACGCCCCTCCTTGCGCTGAACCCTGTGAAGTGAGCTGAACGAACAAAGCTAATGAATTTTCGGTTGTTTCATTCGTTCATGTCTCACGCTGACGAAGACCTAAGAGGTCGAAAAACGCGTTTGTTTTTTTGTCTTGTGACACTCGTTTTGTCTACGTTCTCTGGCGGTTCGCTAACATTTATTTGAGATTGTTTAGATTTCAGCCTGCAGTCGTCCTCGCTTTGGCAACTAAGATCAACTGTAATCGTTTACCTTGTCCATTTATTTCGACATTTTTTTGAAAATGGCACCTTTCCATTATATGGGCAAAGTCTATTATTATACCAATTTATAAACAACGGAGATGTGAACTATCCGACAACTAACTGGAATAGCACTCACCGCCAATTTTAAGTAAATCTGTTTTACTTACATACTAGCAGAAAGGTTGACAGAACTGGGCAGAACGTGAAGAGAAATAATGGAGGAACAACAGGTTAGAGCCTATTACAGCACCATAGATCATATCATTCCGCTATATTCACTGGTACATAAAAACTTCCTCTGTAATAGCAAAACTCAATGGTGTTATTTGTAGATTTTAAGAAGGCATTTTGATTTTGTAAATCGCATTGCTCTGTTGGGAATGACATCGTAAAAGTGGTGTCAACTGGAAATTGTACATGCCATTAGAGGTGTTTTACAATCGGTCTTGCATGAGTGCGTGTTAGAAGAGTGAGTACTCAGATTATTTTCAGTTGTCTAAGTCCAAATGGAGTCAAACAAGATTGCCTGTTAGTCCAAGTTTGTTTTCTTTTGTTTATAAACGAATTGGTATGTACATGTCTTGGTAAAGGAAAACACGGTATAATACAGATATATCTGGAGCAGTTGAGATATTTTTTCATTACTGTTTGCTGACGATGTTTTCATTTTGTCAGAACAGTCAAGGTTTTGCCCAGGGGGGGGGGGGGGGGAGGAAGGGGGGGAGGGGTCGTATTAAATGTTTTGAAAGAAGAAGCTAGATTCGCCTATGTTTTAACATTAACTTGGTATAAGACAAAATCGTGGTCTTCAGAACTGAGGTATTCATTTCAAATGCCCCCACGAAAAAAAAAAAAAAATGGTTTTAGGAAATTACAAATGTTCATAGTCAATTCATATAATATTTGGGAATGCTATTTCAACAAAATTAAACTTTTCAGTAGCATGGGGAAAAAAAAAAAATCTTCTAGAAAAGGTAAAAAAAGTGTCATGAAATTCTGAAATCTGAGAAAGCAGAATTGTAGTGACTGTGATATAATTCTGGAAAATGTACCGCTTGATGCACAGAAAAAACCACTACTTACCTATATCTTGAAATTTGGGTCTCAGTGAGATCTACAAGTGGAAAAAATGCATACGTATGCTATGAAACGTTTTCCTTCAAGTGCCGTATCCATTCATTCCAACACTGTTTTATATGGAGAAATGGCCAGATACACCCTTTGTATTAACAACATTTAAAAATGTATAAAGTTGCTGTTAAAAATGTGAAACTACCACAGTCACGTTTGAGCAGACAGACCTGTGATAATGGTGCTTTACAAATGGAGAGAGGCAAAGGAAAACTGGGCTTACAAAGTAAAGAAACTTCTTCAGAGCAGGGTTTTGAATCGTATGGATGACCCAGGAGTAGGAACTGAGCAACAGTTTATTGCATAATTCCAATAGATAGACTTATTTGTTCTTTTAAAACCAGAACTGGATCAGATATGGAATGTAAAGAAAAGGTTCTTTCACATTTAAAAACGATGGGTTTCATTCAGATAAGTTTCTTAAATGTCATAACAGATAATGGCACATAAAAATTATGCAAGATTCAGGCTGAGAACGTTAGGGATTCAGTGCAAACAAAAGGTGGTTTCAATGTGTAGCCTCTACAGAAACGCCCTGTCCTGCATGTGATATAAACTGAAGACGAAAACACTTTTATATTTCAACTGTACTTCCGAACAACGAATGCGGGCAAACTGCTCGTTTTATTCCAGCTATACGTTACCAAAGACAAGATTTAGTTTTGTGTTTATCATCTGAATCCGAACTTAAAATTAAATCATTTATCAAAATTTATTGCAGAAGCACAGACAGAAAATTAAACGACGAAGGACCGGATCACATCGTCATAATGTGTTTTAAGAGAAATATGAATGAACAATTCCGTTCATCACATGAAAAGGGAAAAAAAAGAAGATGTAACATTATTTTCTTTTTGTTTGAGTGGATGGTCGAGTTAGAGTCCCCAATCTTACAATTTTGATTGTTTGTTTGATTGTTTGCTTCCTATAATATTACGGTACTAGAATGCACCATGATATCAGTAACGATCGACCTTTTAGTTTTGTAAGCTTTTGTGTTGATTACACTGGAATTTACTGTAATATATGCTCGTGATGAAAGAAGGATGGAAAGAGGGTTTTATTGTTCCCCCTGTTACCCCCCTTGTCAAAAGACCTTTATAGGGGTAGACAATAAAATAACAAAGTGTCAAGTCACTCTTCTCTCTCTCTCATCCTCCTCTCTCTCTCTCTCTCTCACATCACATACTGCACGACACACACACACACACACACACACACACACAAACTCACACACACACACACACACACACACACACACGCAACACACACACACACTCACACGGAAGAGTGTCCTGGCCCCTGGATTACTAAAGCCAGCAGGATCTAACAGCCACCATTTATTATAGTTTTACCAGTCGTAAGATTTTTTATTCGGCTTAAATATGAATGTAATCTCCCGAGTGTTTTTGTGATCGCCATACTTGGTTGTGGTGTGATCACAGTTGAATGTGTCGTCCAGTCCTACCTTTTTTGAGTCCGTGCAGAGTATTATTTGCAGTTAAGGCCACTGCACCGGCGACCAAATTGACCGTCCCACGGCACACCTTACAACAGGCCAAATCACATTGATCAAAACACTTCACTGATCACAGCCAGAACCCTTACTGCAAAACCGGACATCCAATCATATTCTTCCATTCTAATCTTGATATCATATATTATAAGTGGATGCTAAGTGGTATAACATATTCAATAATTTATTATATTCTATGTTATTTTAAAATAAATGTTCGCGAACCGCCCAGAGACCGAGGACAACGAGTCACAAGAACACAAACCAAACGCGTTTCGACCACCTTAGGTCTTCCTCGGGTGATACATAAACGAATAAAACAAAGAAAATGCACTTAGCTTTGATCGCTTCAGATCGCTTAGGGTTCAGCGCAAGGAAGAAGGCCTTCTCTGAAGAAGGCAAACTCTGTCAAACTTTGTGTCGATTGGCCGACCGGTTTCAAGCCTGACTTT
>JAFLJL010014736.1:139635-143019 GCA_018398815.1 Conus ventricosus | reverse complement strand
ACTTACTAAATGCTGGTTAGCATAGGCTGAATCGGCTGAAAAAAAAAAGGGAGAACTCGTGAGTTAAGAACTGCAGAATCGCCCCCGCCCCCCCCCCTTGCACCCCCAACCCCCCCCCTTCCCTCCCCCAGTCCCCTTTGCCCCTCCTGCTACGCCTACTTCGTAACTCAATGCCATGTCTGTTTATTCTGTTTTTTTACCAAGTGCCTGTATGTCTCCTGCAGGCATGGTAACAGGGCAGGGGGTCACGGCAACTCAGGCCGTTGGGAGTGGGTGGGTCGGATTGTGAAGGGTGGTACGATGAGATAGTAATACAAAAATATTCGGCACAAGTCATTTGGGGGGTTTGTGTTCGTCAAGGCCTGTTGGCATCTGCACAATAAACTAGCAGAAAACGGCATGAAGAGACTGTCGGGGTAAACCCTCTTCACATCTCCCTTGTGTTTAGATGGCATTATTACCTGGACGCCTTTGGCTGGTTTGTCTGGTCCTCCAACACCCCCTGATGGGCCTGTTGTGGGGAACACAGCACAGTGTCAAATGACTTCAGGAAGGACGTGGGTAGTGGGTGGTCGGAGTGTGGGGTTGTTACGGTCGGATTGTAGACATCCTATGCACAACAACAATAGTTTTTTGATTATCTTCTTCACAGCAACTGAAATCACAAGACACGGCCATATTAAGTGCATAACCATATTTCCTAATGATGATGGCAAATCTTCAACCCATTATTTTCTTTTCTTCTTGTGCATAGGCGACAACATTTTACGCAAACTGCTGAACGTATGTCTTTCAAAGAACCAGATAACGAAAGAGAGAAGAGAGATAGAGGAGAGAGAGAGAGAGAGCGAGAGAGAGAGAGAGAGAGAGAGAGAAGAGAGAGCTAGTAGAGGAGAAATACAGAAAAATATATCTTCCATATGGCGCGAAGGCCCCTCATGAAGGGTTCATGAACAGTCCCACAATGGTTCTAAAACAACCAATACCCACTTACACAATTATTGTGTAATATAACCATTTTACAATGTAACTTTTGTATATAAACCCCTTCTACAACGTTACTATACTATCAGTGTAATCGCCAAGGATAGTTGTATATTAGAATGGATTGAGTTTTGAGTTTAAAGAATAACGGAAGAATAGGTGCCAGATGGATCACACAATTATAAGAACACGAGGAACACAGCAACGAACACACTACACACACACACACACACGACACACACCACCCACACACATACACACACACAGCAAAAAGGATATTTCCAGTGTGAATAAAGTCTCTGTCAATGATACATAACGGATAACTTACAAACGAAAATGCATTCAATCCTCTCCGAATTCCTTACATAGAGGAATACAATAGATTCCTGCATAAATGAACATGGAGCAGACAAAATAATGTAAGACTAACTCTCGTACTCCACGCGATGAATGGTTGATATTAATTCCCCAACCAAGCACTATTAATTTACAAATTTGCATGCTAATGAGAAACAAATCTCTCATTCGAAGAATTCTGTTCCATTCGACTTTTGCCATCATGCGATCACGTAAGCGTGAGAAAACAGTCAAAAAATAACTCAACAAGAGAAGAAGCTTCTCACCCAGGCAACAATAAAGACACATGTTTTCTGCAGTCTACCGATAATCCTTTACTCTGCTGTCACACCCTCATGCTGTTTAAGCAGCCAGCTGAGCTGAAATATGAAAGGTACAATAAAGTGAAATGAGGTAATTGTGAAAGGAAAAACCTCTTCAGGGAATCTTATTTTGAGCAGGAAAAAGTAAACATGATAATGGAACAATAAAATCGACTCCAGCATCCTGTGTCTGTTAGCTGTTTCCCTACCTCTTTTAACACATTGCTTTCGTATGAATCAAAACAGTTTCCATTATTTGGAAGAGCCGGGGTATAGTTACCGCCAAGACACAAGGGGACCCTAACAGAGTACAGGACTAGACACAATGCATTTTGACTTCTTTGGGTCATCTTCAGGGTGAAAACAGTTTAACCATTAAGACAGGCACAATAACATGGACCACTTAGCTGCGTTCTAGTTGACCCGCAAATCATAACGATCACAAATACAAACAAAAATACAGTTCATCCTACTTCTGTTGGAGGCCAACAGGACGCAGCTAAGTGGGTTTCCATGTACTTGTTGCTGTCCTAAATGCTAATTGTTTTCACCTGAAGAAGACCCAAAAGGTCGCCAGTGGTATTGTGTCTATCCCCCCCCCCCTGACTCCTGTGTCCCTTGGCGGTAACTAACCTCCGTCTCTTTCCAAATTTTGCTTCTTTTTTTCTGCCCTTAGTCACTACTCCGTTTTGAAACTCTACTTTCCAAATTTGGGCGGGGTGGGGGGCGGGGGGCGGGGGGGTAACGTGCATTCCTGTTTAAAAGTGTTCAGAAAAAAAAAAAAACAAAAAAAAAAACAATGCACAGTCGTGAGTAAACGTTAACAAGCGTTTGCTCATTTCTTCATTGTTGCTGCGGTCTGTGTGCATGTGTCCCACATGGGCTAACTGAGAAATCTTGGTATATCCCGTCATGGAGATCTCGTCCTTGTTTGGTTCTTTTTTGCTTTCTGGCTGCATTTGTTATCTGGCGGATTGGAGGCCACAAGCAGCATTCGGTTGGAGGTAGATGCATTAACTGTCTCAACATGGGAGCAAGAGTTACCTTCCTTGTTTGTTATAACTCCTAAAGGCATTGGCGCTCCACTGAATTTCTATGGTCCCCGACCAGGAAGTGCAGGTCAAAATCAGCCGTCCGATCATTTTGTCCTCCTTAGCTTGTACTGTCTGCAGAAATCTAATAAGACCTGATATCGGGTTGTAAAATTTTGGGTCGGCTCTACGGAAAACGTTTTAGGGGGTCCTCATGTATTAACTTTTTGTACAACCGCAACACCTTGATTAACCCTACACACTTAGAACTCATACATATGCTACTTTTTCAGCACCAAAAATGGCTCTGATTATGACGGACACTCCCCTTCGCCACCCATACACACAAATTTCAATTTGAAACCTTCCAGCACTATCGAAACATTATCAGCTGGAATAATATCAAACCACATAGACAGTAGAACTGACAGCAGAAATTCAAATATCTGTACCGGAATTTTGATACGTTTTAACTGTTTACATAAGTCACAGAACTTCTCGATCCTAAAACCTGAAACGTTCCCCTGGGAAAGAGAGGAACAGATTCACAGAGAACTGCAGCTTAGCAGTCTCCATATTATACGAAGGAGATTGTACACTGACTGCATTTAATATGTCAAAAAGCTTACAAGGTTTGCAGAACCAGAAACTATTTAGTTAATCAGAGTATACCTCAGTATCTGCATTAATGCAGAGTTCAATAAATCATT
>JAFLJL010014736.1:122135-134635 GCA_018398815.1 Conus ventricosus | reverse complement strand
GGGGGGGGGGGGGGGGGGGGGGATAAGCATTCATATCTGCAGTGGTAGATGATTCTGCCTAACTAACAGTATGTGCTTGAGTGGGTGAATGGGGAGGGGAAAAAAAAAAAAAAAAAAGCTTCTCACAATGAACCTTCAGCAAGCTTATAGTCTCCAAGGGGGAGACACCCTCCAATAGGGAGGAAAACTCACTAACATATAACTCCTGGTCATATACCGATATTTCGAAACTTGGTGGTTTCTCCTCAGTGACCGCGGAAAGTGGTAATTTGACTCCTCTGCCTTTTCAGTTTTAAGAAGAATGCAATCCTAGAAAAGGCTGGTGTGCAATACCGTAGTATGTTTGTTGAGTTTAAAAAAAACCAACCAAAGGTGCCACCTAAAAAGCAAAAGAAAATCATGAAAGAGCAAAACAAGCTACATTTTCTGCGAAAAGTAGAAAATATAAAAGATATCCTTCTTCTTAAAATGAAAAGGCAGAGGAGTCAAATTACCACATATATATATGTGTGTGTGTGTGTGTGTGTGTGTGTGTGTGTGTGTGTGTGTGTGTGTGTGTGTGTGTGTGTGTGTGTGTGTGTGTGTGTGTGTGTGTGTGCGTGCGTGCGTGCGTGCGTGCGTGCGTGCGTGCGTGTTTGTGTGTGTGTGTGTGTGTGTGTGTGTGCGTGCGTGCGTGCGTGCATGCGTGCGTGCGTGCGTGCATGGGTTTTTGTGCCTGTGTGTGTGTGTGAATTTCACCCTAACACATTGTGAACGTTTCAAAGGTTCACTTTTTTCAGAAGGGCCGGAGAGACAACGGAATGGGAGGAGGAGGGGAGAGATGGGGGGTGGGGGGGGGGGGGGGGGGGGGGGGGGGGGTGGGGGGGGGGGGGGGGGGGGGGGGGGGGGGGGGGTGGGGGGGGGGGGGGGAAAAGGGGGAGGGGGGAGGAGGTATAGCTGCCACACATTAAATAAAGGGAGAAAACTATACAGTACAAATGAGTTAAAGACGAAACTGAATCGAAAAAAAAAAAAAATAATAAGCTCTGGCTGGTACCGGATTTCACCATTCCAGTTCCAGCTACAGTGGATTTCGTAGTTCCTACGCTTTAAATGCTCATACCTCCTCCTTTTGAAATAGCCATGCTCTACGCTTTGGTGTGATACAAAACCAAAGGATCGCTGGAGTTTGATACCGTGCTGTACAAGCGTCACCAAAGTCAAACAAACCCACCACCCAGGATTGCTTACTTCACCGACTGCAGATCTCTCTGCAGGGACTTCAGGCACAACAGAACGAACACCGCCCCTGAAAAAAACACACATCAACCCCCCCCCTCCCCCCCACCCACGATCTTGCAAACGAGCCACATTGTACTCCAGTGATTCCATCCCACTTGTGGCATCACTGAATGAGAATCTGTAACGCTCTGTGCCCAAGGCATACAGCATAAGAAGCAGTTCAGCAGCCACCCGGTGACCCTACACAGGGCCAAAAACTGTCATCCACAAAGCCAACAAACAAAGCCAGAAGAGAAGGCGGGTGCAGACCGTGGTGCTGATCCAATTCACAGTTCCAGAATACCAGCAAACAAACCCTCTTCAGAACTGAGAACGGCCCCACTGCCGACAAGCAGAGTCCTCCTCAGCCGAGTTAAAGATTGCCTCCCACAGACGAATTGCCGAGTGGCACTGGGTCCAGACCCCTGAACACATCCTCCAAACACCTGTTCAGCCCATGATGTTCTACTACGGCATCAAAACCCTGGCCAGAGGTTGCAAAACAACAGATGCAGCTTTCTGCAGCCGTCATGAGCTTCGAGAAGACTGTGGATTCATCGTGGCGACAGGATTGAAGATGATACGCACCAAAAACAATCAACCGCAGAAGGAAGAAGAAGAAGAAGAAGAAGAAGAAGAAGAAGAAGAAGCGTATCCTGTCTTTCCCTTCTTCCATACAGTAAAGAGCTATCTGTTGAAATACAGTAACGGGGCTGGAGTTGCAAGAGGAATATCGCATCAGCCAAGGAGTCTTCCTGCATTGTATACATAGTGATCGCACTGGCGAGCAAAAAAAAATATCAGCCGGTCTCAACAGAAAAATTGGAAAGCGAGAGCGTGTCTTGTAGAAACATTTTTCCTTCTCCCGAACAAACGGCTACAGTCGACCTACTCTGTTTCGTTGATGGTCCTCTTACAATAGAGCATTACACAACTAAAACGATTCTTTTTCTACTTGGTTCTCGGTCTCGTGTCACTAACAGATGGTCCCAACAGTTAATGATTGCAAAGTTCTCGTCATTTTAACCACCACCACACGCCGAGCATTAAAAGTTTCTTCATCAAAGACCCAAAGACTGTCACACTTCCAACAATTACATTATTAGACCACGTTATGACCTTGACCTTTGAAGTTGTAATCCCCAACAGACCATGTTTCTCTCAGGTTTGTCGCAGTCCTCTTCTAACATAAAGAAATGGAAAAAAAAAACCAATAAGCAACAAATGCCAGGCTCAGATGATTTTATCTCTTTTTTCTCTCAGAGATTTCCAACCTAAATCCAAGATTGGCCTTAAACTTTGAATTGCAGCAAACATCATTAATATCTTACAATTGTTTTGGTACCAATTTTTGATCAAAGAACATTACATCAATGTTCATCACAGACACTCCTACACGACAGACAGACGCACACCTCAAACTGCAAAAGCAGAGTGATCGCATAGAATTTCTTTTTCATCCACTTTTACCAGATTTGAAATGCACAGAATTACAAAATGTGTCAATATCTTAACTTTCAATTTTAAACTGCACATAAACTAATGTAACATTTCCCATGCCCAGCACAACTGAGAAAGACAAACCGTACTGTTTTGGCTGCTTCATGACAAGTCAACAATTGTGTATATAAACCCACAGTTAGGAATCAGAATGACACAATTGTTTATCATGTCTAGAACTACGTCCATATATAGATATATTTTAAAATAAAACCACTCTATAAAGTCAGGGCACACACACACACACAACACACACTCACACACACACACAGCACAACACACACACACACACACACATATAACATTCATGTATATATATATATATAAATATATAAAAATATATATATATATATATATATAAATATATATATATATATAAATATATAATATTATGTGTGTGTGTGTGTGTGTGTGTGTGAGTGTTGCTCCCCAAGGGTTGAGCACTTAAAAAATTGTTTAAGGCATTTTAAAATATACTGATCTATATGCAATATATAAATATACATATAGATTGAAAGAGAGAGAGAGAGAGAGAGCGAGTGCGTCAGAGAGAGAGAGAGAGAGAGAGAGAGAGACAACATAACAGACAGACAACCGTCAGATAGCTGATGCATGCATAAATATATTTATATATATAATATATATAACTATATATATATATATATATTAATATATAATAAAATATATATAAATATATAAATATAACTGAAATCACAGGTTGAAGTTTGGCAATCAAAAAGTTTTCAAAAACAAAGTAAGGGAATCGTTATTTACAATGACATTGTTTCATAGAACACAATAATGCACTTTTTGCCCTACTAGCTAAATCCTTGCAAGCAAAGGCAAAACTCAAACGCGTGAGAAGTATATCCCAAGAATTTAAATACCATTAACAACAGTATCAAAGATCCATTGTATGTCCCATCTACTCACTCGCCGCAAGATATCCTCCCTTCCTAAATACAATTACGTTGCTTTTTGCCCTTTGAATTTTAAAACTGTAATGAAGCAGCAACTCCTTGTAATATTTAACTGAGTCTGTAACCCAATCACTGTTTCTTGATAACAAACCACGTCATCAGCAAAGAGAAGAATGAAAATCTCTAGAAACGTCATTTATAAAATTTGCACCGGTGCCTTCGACGTTGTGTGATTTCCTGAGTCAGATAATTAATAAATAAAGAAAAAACAAAACAGGGCTGCAAACATCACCCTGTTTCACAACCAAAAGTACATTTAATGTAAGTCTGTTAACGCTGCACCAGATCGCACACTCTTGCTTTCCACATTCAACATACTAAAAACACATTTATAAAGTTTCCCATGAATACCGTTTTTCAACAGCACAGGCCCATAATAACGTCCTGTTAACTTAATCAAAAGCTCTCAAAATCATAAGCAACATATAATTTACGCTTTAAAACAAAACTGTTTTTGATAAATGCCATCAAATGTGCACATATAGATCAACAGGAAGTGATAGTTTTTCTTAAACCCGGCCTGGAATTCTCCCTGGATATATTCTCTTCTACCCATTCCTGTAATCGCCCTGTTAATAATAGCACTGACAATTTCCTGCAGACATTAACACAAAAGAATAACTCTATATTATTTGGGTCATTTGCATCTCCTTTTTTTATACAATGGAATAACATGGGATTCTGCCAAGACCTAAGGATATATCCCATGATCAAGAACAAGGAATTAAAGAATGTAACCAAAAAAAATCTAGAAATAAGTTTGATTCCGCAAGCAGTTTTTAATATATCAACCTATAATTTCGTCTGGGCCAGCACTTCTCCTGATGTTTTAACTTTCTGAGAACACTAAAAAGGCTTCTTAAATGAGCCGTTTAATGTCATCAACCATATACAGAGTCATTACGTAAATTTCATAACCAAGCCTCACTAGAGTCTGCGCTTCCTTCGAGCAAATCCCTAAAATGAAGAAACATGTTCAAAAGACTTATATCATTTAAGGGTTGACTTCTTATTTTCCTGAAATTTTTGTGAACACAAATCCCAAAAACCCTTCTGACTGTTTACAGATTGGAGTAGTTTCTGTCACCAAAGCATCGTTAATTGTTTTTTTCCTTTCTCTTTAACAGATGTTTATATTCTCGCCTTTGCTTTGCAGTAAGACTCCAACGAGACGGCGGATAAAAGAACGTCGAATCCTATTTAATAAGTTAACGAGCATTTCTTTTACTAACTAGGCATTCCGTAACATACCAGTGCCATCTTCTTTTGAATATTTACCCACACTAATCTCTTTCTTCATACATTCTGCGGCCTCTTCACACAACAATTTGAAAACTTTTAGTCTTCCTCGATGTTAGTATCAAACCAACCTTACAGCTTACTTGCAATACGCACTTGCAGGGCGGGGTGTGGGAATAGCATTAAATATTTTAAAACAAATCAACATGATCATCATACCATACAAATTTTTTCAACTGTTAAAGCGCCTGTAGTTAATTTGAGAAGAGTCGTAATTCTGACACAGGCTAGTGATTATTAAATTCTAAAGGCATGTGGTCCTGATTCCATTTTCTCAGACCACATACAACTCGCAACACCTACAATAAAGGAGAACAAATCAAAGACTCATAAAATAATCATTCACTAGACACTGCTAACCGCTGTCAGATATGTATGTGTAGGTAGCGACCTTCAAGATCGCCCTTACACTCACACTTAGAAATGCACAGTGTAAAGCAGTACAATCATATTGAGCAGTAATTTTCCATAATTATTCAAGAACAGAACCACAGAACGTCGAACAGGCAGTGGTCCACTTTTATACTGTTATCATATTCCAGACTCATTATCTTCAAAAACACAAGAAAAAATTCGACACTCTGCGGCTGCTATTCCAAGTCACCACCCACTATACAAAAAAACGATCATCTTTTAAACAAAAGTTAATCAATCAACACAAAAATTCCCTTCCAGCAAAGAGACTTTTCCATTTTCCCCCTGTCAAAAAACGAATAATACGGCGAGCCTTCCCGGGGGAAATACGCTCACACATACATGACATGTTCATTATGCCGAACAAGGACTTATCAATGATAAAAGCAAGAATAAATCCGATACTACATCGACTGACTTTCAAAAAAGGACAGAGTTCATTTTTCACACGAGGCATACCAGTCCCACGCCCGAAAACGCCTGCCACGTGCAGTGAACATTAATGCTGGCTTACAGAAGACCGTGTAGCCAGAGAACACAGGCTATTGAAAAACTTCAACAAACCGTATTCCGACAATACATACAAAGTCAAAACAGAACCTACGAAATACAATCGTACTTACACATTTTTGGGTAGCAATCGTTAATATCAATGCAGAAAACGAAAATTATTCTTACTTTAATTACAAACATCAGAAATTATAACGAATTTTTCATTTTCAATGGATATGGTCATAAATTGTACATCTTTTGATGAACACATCAACATCTGTGTTTATTTGCACACCCAGCTAGCAGTGGTATTTCTGATTCTGAGTATCTCCTCACAACGCATCAATCTGACGGTCAAATATCACGTGCTGAGATTCCAAGCACAGGTGGACAACCGTGTTGGCTTGCTGGTAGTTCCCTTTACAAAACACGGACAACATCACTAGGCACATTTGAGGACCGGCCAGAGTCCCTATCTTTATTTCCATTCCACAGTCTGTCTTCCGCGCCCAACGTGTACCGCTTGCCGTCGATCAGTGAGTAATTGAAAAATTAAAACTAGCACGTATACCGTCACTTCTTGCTTTTTTCAGTGCGAGTCAACTATCTTCCTAAGGTCCACGCACTCTGTTGAGAAATCCTCGCCAAAGAAAACGTCACTACTTTCCTTTTCAGTTGCGTTTTCGATTTAAGAACGTTTAAATTTTTTGTTTGTAGAATACCATCGCGCAATCATGGGAGAATCTGCTGTTGCCTCAGTCTGTGGACCCTATCAAACAACTGAACCTCTTACAGACAATTCAATTTATCTGTGATCAAGTCCCTAAGCACATTTTCACAGGTCCGCAGAGGTCTTATTTTCCTGCCCGCGCAATCCATAGACGATGAGATTGTTACTTTTGGATCACCCTTCGAGTCGTCAGTCTTCGTTTCAGATCTTCCATTTTCCTTGAAGGTCCCGGTCTTATCCTTCCGAAGAATTGCAGACTTCAATCCCGTAAAACCCCCCGCAGCTCCCCCTGCATGGCAGCATAGTCCTCCCGTAGGGCGTGCATGTCTCTTCACGTCCGTCAAGCTTTCCGTCAATTTTCTCTCCCAGGATTTTCAGCTCGCTCATGACGTCGTGAAGCGACACAAGGTCTCTCACCTTTGGTTGATGCCCCGATCAGTGGATTTGACCAGGCCCTCCATGCTAGGTCGGCTGGTCATTCGGTCTGCCTCGCCTGCGATGATGGGTCCGGGTTCTCTCAAACATCACCGCACTGGAGACGTAAACTCGACCCCCAGAACAAGTAGGAGAGCCGAGCAAGCCTAAACATTGCACCGTCTGCTCCGCACTTCAATCGAAGCATGGCGAAACGCGCATTGCAAGTTTCCGCCATGTCGTTTTGGGCCATAAATGAACTAAACACAGGCAGAAAACAACCGCAATGTCGGCCTGAAATCGGTGGCACCCGAAGGCATTGTCCTTTGCAATGTCACTTGCCAAATCAGGTGACTTAAGTCGTTCTGTTCCACAGAATACGCTGTTAAATCACAGAGAGTGGCAGTGTGCGACTTCATCATACAAAACACCAGCTCACCCCCCCGAGAGAGAGAGAGAGAGATAGAAGAGAGCGATAGAAGAGAGAGAGGAGAGGAAAGAGAGAGAGAAGTCATTAGTGTTCTCGAGCAACGCGATCTTTGAACTTCTGATCAAACATGTTTTAGGATCAACAAAAACTTAAATCACTCTGACTCTTCACATAAGAATTTTGAGAAAGTGAGAGAGAGAGAGAGAGTTTATAAATATAATATATATATATATATAATATATTATATATAAATTATGTATATATATATATATATATATAATATGGAAGAGAGAGAGAGAGAGGAGAGAGAGAGCGAGAGAGAGAGAGAGAAGAGAGAGAGAGAGAGAAAGAGAGAGAGATAGAGAGACCCTGCAGGAAAAGCAGCACCATCATGCAGCATTCCCAACGAAAGCAATCTTACGAATCTGTAATTTTACATTACATTTAAATAATTAGCTTTTCATGGAAAAAAGCTGTTTCCATCATTGATTACTCTAAAAGCCCACAATTGGTCATTTTGAAAACAGTCAGATTCTAAACATAATCCATTATTTTTTGTCCGTGGTCGATTTTCAAATTCACATAGGTTTGGAAAAAACCCCTTAAGTAAATGAAAATCCAGAAAGGTTGATACATGACACACACCAAATTTATATAAATGATATTTACACTTAGCTTTTAAAATGATGCTCCCCGTAGCTTTTATAAATGATGCTCCACGTAAGAAAATAATGCGTTGTGCTTATAATGTCCGTATATTGTACGGTCTACAAAAAAAAATAAATCCAGATACATCATTGTCCGTAGACACCCAAAAGAAACAGTGTGGGTCAGCCAAGTAAAGCATACACAAGCTTCTGTTTTTCCCCGTTGTGGACCATGGTCCACTGAGTTACATCAGGTGTATTTACTTCCTACAGACTAAAATACAAATCCAACCTTCAGAATCGTCACCAACAGTTTTTGTCTCGATTGCCAATGATTGCTGATGTCACTGAGTACCCCAACGTACGGTGGTCTTTCCTCCTTACCTAAAATAGTTTAAGTCATTCAGAATGGTCACCTGCAGTTGGTCATTGACTGCCCAATCATTGGATCTTGATGATTTTTTCATCACAACAGCTGAAGAGAAAGACAACAACCCGAAGGTGCGGGTAGGACCCAGAGAAACGACTATCCTCGACTTGCCGAACCAACCAGCCGGAGACAAATCCTGCGCCCAATCTTTGGCAGTCTGTGCTGTGTTTCACACACATAGGTGAAGACACACACAGGGAACGCACATTAAGACCAGGAACATACATAAAGACTATAGCAAACATTAATTACTAGGCACGCAACATTAAAGACACTAGGCACACATAAGACTAGGACGCACGTTAAGACTAAGACTGTTCCACGAACATTAAGACCAAAGGGACGCACAATTAAATTATAGGACGCACATTAACAAAAGGGACGCTAACATTAAGAATAGGGACCTAAAGGGACATAAACTGCTACCTGCAGAGGTCCAGTAACTGGCTGATGCCTTTTCGTGTTTTCATGCTGCAAAAACAACGCAGAACTAAAACCGTGCAAACTGTTTGAAAAGGACTGGGCGTTGGGCTTGCCTCATATCGCAACCATTAATGTCTGGATTGTGTAGCCGAGTGACACCAAGAAGACAAAAGAAGGATGATGAAGACAGCGCGAGCGAGCGAGAGAGAGAGAGAGAGAGAGAGAGAGAAGATAAGAGGAGAGAGAGAGAGAGAGAGAGAAGAAGAGAGAGAGAGAGAGAGAGAGAGAGAGAGAGAGAGAGAAGGAGAAACAGTTAGAGAGACAGACAGACAGAGAGAGACAGACAGAGACAGAGACAGACGGACAGACAGCAGGCAGGCAGCTGCCGTAGACAGCAGGTCAACAATACAGACTCAGAGACAGAAACAAGAGGTGTTGCTTTGAACCAGCCGACCGTAAAGGCATAATATCAGGGCTGGTCAGAGAAGACACAACCTGACAACGGCCCTCCAGCAGACTCACAGCGAACGCCTGCAACTGAGAACAAAAACGACCATCCGCTGTTTCTCACGGCTCTTCCTCCGCTGTTTCCAGAATAACGTTGGACAGTGTACAGAACGGGTGAGGCCGAGTTGAGCGGCAGCCAGCAACCAAGACGGCCATGATGACGTTGACTTCCCCCGGAGAACGTCCACCGCCTCCCGACCGCCGCCATCCCCAGGACGGCGATGGAAACCCAGCAGGCGAAAGTCCGACACGGCCCCGGTGATCAGCCGCCAGCGATGACCTGGTCTGTGGACTTCCTGCCGATGGATGCCCGAGCCGTCAACATGTTGGAAGTGACCGACCAGTAGATGAACACCTGCCCCAAGCTATGAACAGAAGAGGACGAAGTTGAGGCGATCCAGATACCGAAGGAGTAATTGATGGCCCGGAACTCGGTCCTGTGATGGGCAACGGATGCGATGCTGGTCTGCTGAGACAGCCAGTGTGACGTCACAGGTGCAGAGGCGTGGCGGCCAGCACGTCCCCGCCCACCAGGCGGCGCTGCAGGCCAGATGCCCTGGACGTCGGCGTGAAGTGGGACTGCTGAAGGAAACGCAGCACCAGGAAGCGATCCACGGTGATGAAGCAGATCTGAAAGACGGACAACCTCAAGGACAAGGAGCGACAGAACCCGGCACCCTGCAGGTGTGCCGTTTCTCCAGGAAGTAGTCGTTCCAACAGGTAGATGACTTTGTACCTGTAGTCAGCCAGTCCGATCACCATCCAGGTAACACCCCCATCAAGAAATCAGACACAGGACACACAGATGCATGACGAAGACCCGAATCAAAAAACCGCCGCATTCCTTTGTCGAATACGCCGCGGTACAGAAAAAAGTTGAGGTTTCCCCACCACGCCAACGCCAGCATGGCTAGCAAGCCAGGATAACCCGGGTGGAGGGACTCTGCAACAAATCCTGGCAGGACGACACGGCGTCTTTCTAGAACTCGACACCACTTGGGCTGAACCTCCCTCGGGAAAGAAGCCGCTGGCAGCACAGTTTATGATTGCGGCTTGTCACGGATCGAAGTTTGAGAAGATTGTGGAACAGCTTGTGGAGGAAAAGGTGATTAGCGTACAGCCTGAAGATCCACATAGCGCCAATGATCGTAGAACCCGGAACCCGAGCCGTGCAAGGTGACGCACAAATCCGCTGCCCGACAGGTTAGGCTGATCCAGACATCAATGTGTGCAAAGGATCCACCGTTCACTGCGTCCCCTGCTCACACGGGACAGTCCAACACGCGAAGTTGTGCATCGTGGACAGACCAGAGAGACCGTCCCTCGAAGGACAAGTGGGATTCCCCGCGACAACAATTACATGCAGAGATTGAGGTAATGAGTCACCAGGTAGAAGACAGGTGAAGAGATTCTCGCTGAGTCCAGACTGACCAAATTAGCAGAGCAGTGCTTGAACGTGAGACAGAAAACAACCCCACCAAACTGACATGGACCAGCTGGTTGTTCGTGGAAGTCCATCACCGTCATGTTTGCTTCACATGCCGCGTTTCAGAAGCGAAGTTCTGGATGGTCACCGACAGCGACAGACCGTACAGTAAAACGCAAACCCAAAGCACCTACATTCATGTGGACAGGTGAATGACAACAGCTCATCGTCATTCTGAGGGCAGCTGGCCATACCTGCCGTCACACACGTGCTCGGCAGCCCGCACAACGCGGACCTGCGACAGCGATAGTAGCCAGGACACGTAGTCTGCAGTCGCTTCATCCTCCCGCCCCGGCAGTCGTGATGGCGTTACATACGCAATAGACGGGCAAACACAGGGTCAAGTCCGGGAGTAGAAACACAGGAAGTGAACCCGGGGCACTACTTCTCCCTGACCCTGAAGACGTCATGGATGAGTGTGTTTTGGTTGTTCGCATGATGACACACACTCACAAATATTGAACGGTTACGAACGCCCGAGACCAATACGAAGGACAAGATGACCATACTTGTTTAAACCCCTTTTCGTCGTTTGCAGACACACACTGCGCCCATGTTGTCGCAATCTCTGCTTGAGCTGCAGCACTGTCAAACAATGAGTGAAGGCATTTAACCGAGGAATGGAATTTTATTTGTTTGAACTTCCTGTTATCGGGCTTAGTTTCTTTTGTTGTTTTTGTGTGGTAGTGTATTGATGTCAAAACAGCTTGTTATCATGACAGTGTTTGCAAATCTATGAGCTCGCACACAGACACGCACAGCACACACACACAAACAATACACACACACACACACACAAACACACACACACACACACACACACACCCACACACAACACTCGCGCATAGACAGACAGACAGACAGACAGTCAGACAAGACAAGGCAAAAGCACAGATATACCAGACCACAGGCTAAGCTCCTATTCCCTGCACCGTACCCTCTTTGTTTTCATTTTTCTTTTTACTTTATTGTTTTTTTCCAGACCAATGCTTCAAAGCTCTAGACACAAGAAAAATGGAAAATTTATAGACAAAAATATCCATGTATTGAAAATATTCATTGCTAAGAAATTTTGTCAGGAAGAATTTGAGGTTAGTTCTTTATCCCAGTATTGTACTGACGCGAAGACGTAAAATGAGTGTCTCTTTCTTCAAAGTAGCTGAAGAATAGACTACACCTTCATAAGTACAGTTCTGTAGGCACCAGGACAAGGACGCATTATGAACGAGAACGAGAATTCAACCGCAGACAAGCTTCGCATGAGCATTCAGTAAACAGTCACTGTGTCACCGTCTGCTCTGGAAAGGTTTCCGATTCTAGGTCTGGGGTCCATCCTCAGCAATCAATCGACCCTATTCCAGACGACACAAAGTAAGGGAAGATAACACCTGTCTTGCCATCGAAAACAGAGTTTACCATTTTCAATGCATGGTCAAACAAATAAGTGTAGTGAGCCAATCTATTTTCTTGAAGTGCGCGCTCAGGATC
>JAFLJL010014736.1:88365-122035 GCA_018398815.1 Conus ventricosus | reverse complement strand
GGGGAGAATGTCAATAATCTCGTAACTGTCTTGTAACGTTTTTCGACTAAAGCCGTGACTATGAACTCCCGAATGCCTCTTTTAATGGTAACTCTATGTTCAACAATAATTGATTCACTTGGCCTTTAAATTCTTTTCCGTCATAAACTTGAATCATGCGAGGATAAGTTAGTGGCCCTCGTTGGTATATCAGTTGTATAGCGACAGCAACAGCAGAAGCACTCTTTTGTGTTAATGGCTCCGCATCTTTGTATCTTGAAGCCATGTCAAAGACTGTGAGTGCGTACTTAAATCTTTTTCGTCTAATCCTATCAGAGGGTAAATATAGAAGGTCCATTTGATGGTGTCGTTCGGTATTGTATTCACAAAGTGTGGTCTCTGTATTCGCCTAGCGCTGGTAATAAATTTGCCAAAATCGCTTGTTTAGATAACCATTCTTTGCTGTTTGTTCACTGACTCCAGCTGCTTCGCTTAGCTTTTTGATTGCTGTGATCCCCTTCCAATATCCTTTTGGCGAATAATAGATTTTGTTCATTTTTTATTCAGCCAATATTATGCGCAACAAAATACACGACGGTCATACCAAAGGCAATAAACGCGATTTCTTGCATCTTTTGTTTTTCTGATGCTGATAAAAGTCGCTAAATTTTGGTGGGGGTAATGTCTCGTTTGGTTTTGCCTGTTACAAGATAATATTCTTTTATTGCTTGATCAACATCTTTAAATGTGTAAGCGCATGCCCCTGTTTTTTTCAGTGTGTCATTAATAAAATCTAACTGCTCAATTCTCTGCTTTCATAGCGATCTTGTTGCTGCAGCTAGTTGCTCCACAGCTTTGTTATGTCTTTTTCTCTCGCCTTCATCTCGCAGTTTACTAAATGCGTAATTACTTCCACTAAAAGCGAGCGCATTAACCACAGCGCCGCCTATCATCATTACGAGTAAAAGCCATTTTTATAAATGTATTTTTTTTCTTACATATTTATATTGTCCGAATTATTCCTTGCTTAACTAGAAAATCTTCGGGGCAAACGAAGCTGCAATGATAGCAATTGCTTTGGCTGAATCCTCAAAGTCTAGTTTGCCAAGATCTGCTGGTTTAATTCTTAACAAGCTTTTACCAAGCATTGAGTATCCTACACTTAGGCCTCCAATAACAGCAGAAATGGTATACAAGGTTGGTAACAGTTTTTTTCGGTGCTCATTTTTTATAAAATAAAATAATTATAATTATTAAAAAACATGAACAGTGATGATCTACTACAGCTACAAGGCGGCCTAAACCTTCCCGAACTTATGAATGACCAAGTTGATGACCAAGCTATTATGCCCAAAAAGGAAAGGCTGTATACTTTGGCAGCATGTGGAAAAACAAAACAGTTCCTCGGAACTGAATTCAGCATAGAACAGATTCAACAGATGTCGCCACAAGACATTTAAAGTATCATAACAGGTATGAAGCGCAGCTAGGGTCTAGAATGGTGAAAAGTGGGGCAAACGGTTCTTAGTTTGTACACTAAACTAGTCAGTAGATTTGCTCCCATTGATTCTGAACAAGATCTACGTATGATTTAACGCAAGATCCAGTTTTAACAAAGTCATTAGAGTCTCTAGATGTGATCTATACTACAGATTTGGAACATTGTTATGCGCCATTAATCATGGGATTAATAACTTTAATCATATAGTTTTTGTTTCCCTTCAAAATGAACGAGCTGGAAAATCATCAGAACCAGAATCAGGAAACATTGAATCAGGTGGAGAAAGTAACCAAGCCAGAAAATCAGCAGAATCAGAAAACACTGAACCGGGTGGGGGCCAGTGAAAAGCATCCTGGGCGTGTTAAAGCAGGAAAAAAATTAGCAGAGTGGAACAGACAAAAAAAATTAATGTTACAGAATAAACTCAATCATGAAAACATAACACCGCCAACGCCAGAACAAGTTGATTCAATGCCAGCTATAAAAACTCCATATGATACAAGGGCCCCAAAGTCTTCATGGAATATTGAACTTAAAACTGTTGCCATTTTTGGCGCCATTGCTGCTGTTGGGGGCAGTTATTAACGGTTATAAAATATATAAAGAATGGCAGCAGAAACAAAAGCAATCAAAAAAATCTGAACCTTTAAAAATACAGAAGGCAACAGCACGCCAAAACCCCCAAATAACAAAGCATCATTTTGATCCATTTATAATGCAATAATATTTTAATTTTTTTATAAAAATAGATCATGGCGTATTATAAAATGATAAAGTCAATAAATAAAGACATGGAGTCTATAAAAGACATTTCCATAGACCAGAATTGTAATCAATGCGGTTGCTTCGGATGTAAAAACTTCCTTAAGATCTATGCAGAGAACGCTGAGCAAGACATCCTCAACGATGACGCGTTTTTTGAGGCGTGTGTGTACTATATTAGACATCTACTATTAAGATAAAAACATAGCTTGTATTTTTTTGATAATTATAAGATAACTTAATAAGAACTTGGTTGTACTTAAAGGATGACTTAATCAAGAACTTATCAAGAACTTGATCAAAACTTATTAAGAACTTAATTAAGAACTTGATCAAGAACTTATTAAAAACTTGGCTGTGGGCGGGGGGGGTGGGGTGAGTGGTGGGGGGGGTGGAGTGGGGTAGGGGGTGTGCATGCGTGGGTAGGACAAAACAAACAACAAACACAAACAAACCCCAAAAGACAGTCCAGGGTGGGGGCGGAGGGACGTGCGTGCGTGGGGGAGGCCAAAACACACAAACACCAACAAACAAACAAGAAGTGGAACTACCAAGCTGTGTCCCGCGCGCAACTCAATCAACCCCAAGTGATCACACAGGGGCGTTTGGCCTAGTTTTTCCGCTGAGCTTTGCTGGTGCTGCCGCGCTTTGTATCAAGCGATCACATAGGGTCGTTTGACCTAGTTTTGCCACCGAGCTTTGCAGGTGCTGACGCCATTGGCGCAAGCGATCACATAGGGTTGTTTTGGCCTAGTTTGCTCTGCTCCTCTTTCTCACCAGGCTTGCAACTGGCTTTGGCAGAGTTACAGCAATTACTGCTGTAGCCGAGCTTTTAATGCGGCTCTAATCCGCCAGTAGTAGTACATCCGTCATTGTAAAATTTGGAGCATTTATATGAAGATAGTGCTGGCCACACACTACTCCTCTCCATACTGGTAGATGTACTAAGGTCTGCCTAGCCCTATCTAGTTTTGCCAGAACCCCCGAAAATCGCCATCCAGTTGCATAAGTTTAATAATGGTTTGGCGTTTGCTACACAGTACATTTATACTGATTCCTAGCTTGTGGAATTTAGGATAGTATAAAAACACACAGAAAGTTGAATGAGTTTCCTAGCATACGAATCAGACATGTTCACCTGCGTCTTAAGAAATAAACGCCATGTTTGATGCGTTTTTTGTTTTTAAACAAAGACTTGGGCTGTCTCAAGCCAACGCCCAACAATCAACCGCGTGATGGATTGTTTTGCTTTGGCCGGCTTTCAACAATGCAGCGCCATTTTATTAAATAAGGAACCATCTCATCGATAGTCAAACACATATTGAAACTGGCTATATTTTGTTCAGCAATATTGCCTTCAACGTTTTCATTTCCTTGAGCCAACAACCTTTAAGATAGTCGTCCATTTCCAAAGCAGTCGGTTCCCTTTTTCTTTTTCTGTTCCTTCTAGGAAAGCAATACTTCTTTTCGGTTTCGGCGGTAACGAACATGCTTCACCCCCGTTCTTTTTTCAACAAATACTCTGACATGCAAGTATGGTAAAACTTTGGTGTTCAATGGCGAGAGCCTGCTCTTCAGTAAACCGGGTAGCCATTTTTAGAATAACACACCAAGCCCAATACACAGCGCAATAAAAACGACCTACTAGTCCGGAAGTCAGTAGAAGAATGATAAAACCGGTGTTGGAAACTGGTCATGTGAGCGCTTGACAGCGCCCTCGCGCGGCAGAGAAGCTTCGAGAAAGCTGATGAAATAATTGTAATGCGCAGGCCCGGCGTGAGGGAGTGGGGGGAGGGAGGAGCGGGCGGCAGTAATTGATTTTTGGCCTCTCAGTTGTCAGCAGGCGTGAGGCGCGCGCGCGCGCGTATGAGTGTCTGTCTGTGCCCATGTGTGGTGTGTGTGTGTGTGTGTGTGTGTGTGTGTGCGTGTGTGTGTGTGTGTGTGTGTGTGGTGTGTGTGTGTGTGTGTGTGTGTGTGTCTGCGTGTGCGCGCGCGCAATTGACAACATGTATGTCCGTCTGTGTGTGCCTCTCTCTCTGTGAATCTTCTCTGTCTGTCTGTCTGTCTGTCTGTCTGTCTGTCCCCTCTGCATGTGTGTGTGTTTGTATGTGTGTGCATACGTGCTGCGTGTGTGTGTGTGTGTGTGTGTGTGTGTTTGTTTTCTGCCCGCCTCTCTGTCTGTCTGTCTGTCTCTCTTCTCTGTCTGTCTGTCTGTCTGTCTGTTCTGAGGGCAACTTGACCTTAACGGGCTTTGTCAGGGGTGCCGGTGATTCTCTCTCTCTCTTCCGCCACAGAAAAGGCGGCTTTTTAGGCCACTTTCGCCCAAAAACTCGGTGGTGAAGCAAGTGGAGTAGAACAGACATTTATCTGTTCTC
Source organism: Conus ventricosus (assembly GCA_018398815.1). Taxonomy (NCBI): domain Eukaryota; kingdom Metazoa; phylum Mollusca; class Gastropoda; order Neogastropoda; family Conidae; genus Conus; species Conus ventricosus. The sequence goes on along the minus strand of JAFLJL010014736.1, from coordinate 117,418 downwards.
TGACGTTCAACCACACCAGTTCTGCAACTGGCTGAAGTGGCTGCCAACAAAGACGACACAGAACCCGGGACAGGCCAAGGCACACCAGACCCGACAGGACCTGGCCCTAACTATGACTCGAAGTCACTCAGCTCGACTAACGGCGCTCCCGCCGAAACTACAAGGCACGTCCACTCCGACGAACACCAGGGACCGAGGTGAAGCTACCCCAACGCATTCCGACCTGGTCGGAATCAAGCGAACTCTACTCACACACAAAACAGCGGTTGGTCAGAGCAGCGTATCCCTCCGCAGAGCTGACAACGCCCGACCCACGGACTAGTTGTTTGCTCGTGCAACAACACAATTTACCACAACAACTCACAGACTTGACAACACCAACAACAGCCGATATCCTGCCCCGCCTTCTCTGGGGTAGAACCAAAGTCACAAAAGGGTAACAAACGGGAACGATACCAACCTCCCGCTTCCATCCCTTCAACAAGTAAAGATTGGAATTCAAGAATATTGTATGTCTTATTTCCCCAGCCCCTTACCTAGCCTAACCTTCCACCTTAACCAAAACCCCAAATCTTACACACGCACGCTCACACACACACACATATACACATATGCACACGCAAACACGCTCTCTATTTCTGAACTACCATTACTCCAAACACATGGACGGCTGATTTTGTACCGCCGATCGGTGACACTACCTACCTACCTGATTACCTACCTACCTACCCACATACCTACCTACCGACCTACTTACCTACCGGTCTATCTATCTATCTATCTATCTATCTATCTATCTATCTATCTATCTATATTCTCTTGTGTGTGTGTGTGTGTGTGTGTGTGTGTGTGTGTGTGTGTGTGTGCGGGTATGCGCGCGTTTGTGTATGATATTACTGCAATTTACATGTCAGATATATATGCACTTTGTTTTTGTAAGCCAAAGCCCTTAAACCCATTAAAATGGGGTTTGGGCGTCCCCCCCCCCCCCTCCAAACGTAGATATTATTGTGCCTGCCTGTCTGTCCGTCTGTCAGTTTCTCCCCCTTCCATTGTCTTCACGTTATCTTGTATTTCACATTGTTTAGGTATGGAACGTTGTTTCACTGGGTAGATAACACCGTCGCATACTATACTTACCCAACTAAAGGTGCCCGAGACGATTCGCACTGCTCTTACTTCAGATGGGGTCGTTTTGCAGACAGGTATCCCGTCTCCCATGAAAAATGTGACAATGCCACTTTTCGCCACCAATTTTTGTGTGAATTTGACTCGAAGTCTGGAACCGTCGATGCTAGACCGGGGCCTGGTGTCACGCTTGCACACAGCTCGAAAACAATTTCCTGTGTCCGTCACCAGCTGCTCGGCAGGTCACGTGGTCCACGAGTTCCTAGCTTGTGACCTGCAGAGCGATTGTTTGGTTGGACGAGAGCCTAGGGGGCAATCTTCATGCTCCACTGATCGTGATCCTTCTCCTCTGCCGCCCTCCTTTCTGTGTGGCAATCGGCTGCAGGAGGTGCCTTACATGTTGGTGTGTGACCATCGTGCGGACTGCAGCGATCAGAGCGACGAGGAGTTTTGTGTGTACCCCCCGTGCCCTCTCCACACTACCTTTGACTGTGGAGACCGCCAGGTAAGTGTGCCTGAAGCAATGAGGAAAGGAAGAAATGAACGAAGAAAGAAAGAAAAAAAGGAGAACAGAAGAAGGAGACAACAAACAAACAAAAAAAATGAGTGAACCAGCATTTTGGGGGGTTTCCGTGTCTGTGCACGGACAGAGAGAGAGAGAGGGGGGGGGGTGAGAGAGAAAGGGGAGAGAGGGGAGAGAGAGAGAGAGAAAGGGGGAGAGAGACAGAGAGAGGGGGGGAGAGAGAAAGGGGGGAGGGGAGAGAGAGAGAGAGAGAGAGAGAGAGAGAAAGGGGGAGAGAGAGAGAGACAGAGAGATAGAAAGGGGGGTGAGAGAGGGGGGAGAGAGAGACAGACAGACAGACAGAGAGACAGACAAGACAGAAAGAGACAGAGAGAAAGAAAATGCCAAAACATGGGCGTGAAACTGCGTCCGGAATGCAAACTAGTCGATATCCCTATCTTGATCCTGGGCGCGCACTTCAAATGAAATAGTTGGCTCACTACACTTATTTGTTTGACCCACACGTTGAAAAGGTAACTTTTTTGGCGATGGAAAGACAGGTGTTATCTTCCCTTACTTTGTGTTGTCTGGAATAGGGTCTGTTGATGCTGAGATGACCCCTGACCTAGAGCCGGACACCTTTCCATGAGCAGACGGTGACACAGTGACTGTTCATTGAATGCTCATGCCAAGATGTCCGGGTTTGAATTTTCTCTCTCAGTTCATAATGCGTCCTAGTCCTGTTGCCTACAGGAACTGTCTTTGGAAGTGTAGCCTGTTCCTTCTGCTACATGAAGAAAGAGAACATTCCTTTTACGTCTTCACGTCAGTACAACACTGGCACCTAAGAAATAACCTCCAAATTCTTCCGACGAAATTTCATAGCGACGAATATTTTCAATACATGGATATTTTTGTCTAGAAATGTTCCATTCATCTTGTATCTAGAGCATGAAGCATTTCGTTCGATAAAAACAATAGAGTAAACAAGAAAGAAAAAGGAGGGTACGGTGCTTGAAAAGGAGCTTTAGTCTGGTCTGGCAACATCTGTGCTTTGCCTCTGTCTGTCTGTCTGTCTGTCTGTCTATGCGCGAGTGTGTGTGTGTGTGTGTGTGTGTGTGTGTGTGTGTGTGTGTGTGTGTGTGTGTGTGTGTGTGTGTGCACGCGTGTGTGCGTATGTGTGTGCGAGCTCACAGATTTGCAATCACTGTCAGATAACAACTGTTTTGACATCAATACAAAACTACAGAAGAAAAAACAAAATGCAAAGCATAGAAACGTACTCACAGTTTATCTTGAATACGCGTGAGATATTCCATAAAGAGGAAAAACCGTTTTGGGCCGTTAGAGCCGTTACTAACGGCTATTGGGTAAAAATTGGCCATCATCTGTGACCCATAATGAACATACCTTCACAGTTTCAGAAAGATCGGCCACATACTTTCTGAGATTTTCCATAAAGAAGAAAACTGTGATGGGCCATTATAGCCATTAGTAACGGCTATAACGATAAAATAAAACATCGGGCATCATCCGTGACCCATAATGAACATACCTTCAAATTTTCAGAAAGATCGGCCAAGTACTTTCTAAGATATTCCGTAAAGAAGAAAAACCGAAATGGGCCATTATAGCCGTTAGTAACGGCTATAACAGTTAAATTAACACATCTGGCATCACCCGTGGCCCATAGTGAACATACCTACAAATTTTCAGAAAGATCGGCCAAGTACTTTCTGAGATATTCCCTAAAAAAATCGTTATGGGCCGTGAGAGCCGTTAGTAACGGCTATATCAGTATAATAAAACATCGGGCATGATCCGTTTCCCATAATGAACATGCCAACAAATTTTCAGAAAGATCGGTCAAGTACTTTCTAAGATATTCCATAAAGAAGAAAAACCGTTATGGGCCGCTATAGCCATTAGTAACGGATGTAACAATAAAAGAAAACATTGGGCATGATCCGTGACCCATAATGAACATACCTACAAATTTTCAGAAATATCGCCCAAGTATTTTCTGAGATATTCCATTACAAAAACCGTTATGGGCCGTTATAGCCGCTAGTAACGGATATAACGGTAAAATAATACATCGGGCATCATCCGTGACCCATAATGAACATTCCTTCAAATTTTCAGAAAGATCGGCCAAGTACTTTCTAAGATATTCCGTAAAGAAGAAAAACCGTTATGGGCTGTTATAGCCGTTAGTAACGGTTATAACAGTTAAAATAACACATTGAGCATCATCCGTGGCCCACAATGAACATAACTACAAATTTTCAGAAAGATCGGCCAAGCACTTTCTGATATATTCTATAAAGAACAAAAACCGTTATGGACCGTTATAGCCATTAGTAACGGCTAAAACGGTGAAATAACACATCGGGCATCATCTGTGACCCATAATGAACATGCCTACAAATTTTAAGAAAGATCGACCAAGTACTTTCTGAGATATTACATAAAGAAGGAAAACCGTTATGGCCGTTAATAACGGCTATAACGGTAAAATAAAACATCGGGCATCATCCGTGACCCACAGTGAACATACCTTCAAATTTTCAGAAAGATCGGCTAAGTACTTTCTGAGATATTCCATAAAAACGAAAAACCGTTATGGGCCGTTAGAGCCGTTAGTAACGACTATAACGGTAAAAGAACACATCGGGCATCATCCGTGACCTATAATGAACATACCTGCAAATTTTCAGAAAGATCGGCCCAGTAGTTTTGTCTGGAGCGAGTGAAACACATTTTGACCCCTGACGGACACACACACACACCACACACACACACACACACACACACACACACACACACACACACACACACACACACACACACAGCATTTCTTCATTCCCATTATGGCCCTGTTCTATAGGAACTGGGAGTACAAAAACTAAGCCCAAACAGCAGTTCAACCAAAAAAAATCCATTCTTCAGTTACATGCCTTCACTCATTGATTGACAGTGCCTACAGCTCAGCCAGAGATGCGACAACATGGTGCAGTGTGTGTCTGCAAACGATGAAAAGGGGTGTAAACGAGACCTGATGAAAGTGGGCGGTTGTTACCGTTCAATGTTCGTGTGGTGGTCTTATAGGTTACGACTAAACATGCTCTCCGTTGAAGCCCTCAGGTCAGCAGAGTCGTGCCCCGGGTCTCACTTCCTGTGTCCTACTTCCGACATGACCCTGTGTCTGCCCGTCTTTCTGCGATGTAACGCCATCTACGACTGCCCGGGCGTGAGGATGAAGCAGACTGCCAGACGTACCAGTGTCCTGGCTACTATCGCTGTCGCCAGTCCCGCGTGTGCGTGTCTGCCGAGCACGTGTGTGACGACAGGTATGGCCAGTGCCCTCAGAATGATGATGAGCTGTTGTGTCACTTCACCTGTCCACCTGAATGTAGGTGCTTCGGGTTGGCGTTTTACTGTAACCGGTCTGTCGCTGTCAGTGACCATCCAGAACTTCGCTTCTTGAACGCGGACAGGAACAACATGACGTTGATGGACTTGATGAACAACACCATGCTGGTCCATGTCAGTTTGGCGGGTTGTTTTCTGTCACACGTTCAAGCACCTGCTCTCCCTAACTTGATCAGTCTGGACCTCAGCGATAATCTCATCACCTGTCTTCTACCTGGTGACTTCAGTACCCTCAGATCTCTGCAAGTGCTTGTTTTGGCGGGAAACCCACTTGACCTTCAAGACGGTCTCTCTGGTCTGTCCACGTACACCAAACTTCGCGTGTTGGACCTGTCCCGTGTGAGCGTGGACGCAGTGAACGTGGATCCTTTGCACACACTGACTCGTCTGGACCAGCTCAACCTGTCGGGCAGCGGAGTGCGTCACGTGCACGGCTTGGGTTTCCGGTTCTACGATCGTTGCGCTCTGTGGATCTCTCAGGCTGTCCGGTAATCACCTTTCCTCCACAGCTGTTCCACAATCTTCTCAAACTTCGGTCCGTGACAGCCAGCAATTATAAACTGTGCTGCCCAGCGCTTCTTCCCGAGGTGTTCAGCCCCAAGTGGTGTCGGGTTCCGAAAGACGCCGTGTCGTCCTGTCAGGATTTGATGCAGAGTCACCTCCATCGGGTTATTCCTGGCTCTGCTAGCCATGCTGGCGTTGGTGGGAAACCTCACCAGTTTCCTGTACCGCACTGTCTTCGACAAAGGAACGCGGCGGTTCGGATTCGGCGTCTTCGTCCTGCATCTGTGTGTGTCTGACTTCTTGATGGGGGCGTACCTGATGGTGATCGGACTGGCTGACTACAGGTACAAAGACATCTACCTGTGGAACGACCACTCCTGGAGACACAGCACCACCTGCAGGGTGGCCGGGTTCCTGTCTCTCCTGTCCTCTGAGGTGTCCGTCTTTCAGATCTGCCTCATCACCGTGGATCGCTTCCTGGTGCTGCGCTTTCCCTTCAGCCAGTTCCACTTCACGCCGACGTCAGCGCATCTGGCCAGCAGCGCCACCTGGTGGGCGGGCCTCGTGCTGGCCGCCACGCCTCTGACCCCTGTGACGTCACACTGGCAATTCTACAGCCAGACCGGCATCTGCATCCCGCTACCCATCACGACGACCGAGTTCCCGGGACAGCATTACTCCTTCGGTATCTGGATCGCCCTCAACTTCGTCCTCTTCCTGTTCATAGCTTCGGGGCAGGTGTTCATCTACTGGTCGGTCACCTCCAACACGTTGACCGGCTCCAGCACCATCGGCAGGAAGTCCACGGACCAGGTCATCGCTCGGCGTCTGATCACCGTGGCCGTGTCGGACTTCGCCTGCTGGTTTCCCATCGGCGTCCTGGGGATGATGGCGGTCGGAGGCGTGGACGTTCCGGGAAAGTCAACGTCATCATGGCCGTCTTGGTACTGCCGCTCAACTCGGCCCTCAACCCGTTCCTGTACACCGTCAACGTCATTCTGGAACAGCGGAGGAAGAGCCGTGAGAAAACAGCTGATGGTCGTTTTGTCTCAGTTGCAGGATGTTCTGTTGTGAGTTTGCTGGCGGCGTCCGGTTGTTGTTTTCCTCATGACAGCCTGATATTATGGCCCTTTACGGTCGGCTGGGTTAGAAGCAACAGTCTCTCTGTCTCTGTCTCTGTGTCTGTCTTGTCTGCCTGCCTGCCTGCCTGTCTACCGGCCTGCCTGCCTGCCTGTCTGTCTGTCCGTCTCTGTCTCTGTCTGTCTGTCTGTCTCTTTGTCTGTCTGTATCTATATCTCTGTTTCTCTCGTTTCTCTCTGTTTCTCTCTCTCTCTCTCTCTCTCTCTCCTCTCTCTCTCTCTCTCTCTCTCTCCCTCCTCTCCCTCTCTCTCGCTCGCTCGCTCTCTCGCGTTCTAGTCATCATCTTTCTTTGTCTTATTGGTGTCACTCAGCTACACAATCCAGACGTTAATGTTGCTATTTTAGTAGGAAGTAAATGCACCTGATGTACTCAGTGACATGTCCACAATGAACAGCAGCATGTGTATGCTTTACTTGGCTGACCTACACTGTTCTTTTGGGCGTCATACGGACAACGATGTATCTGGATTTATATTTTGTAGACCGTACAAATACGGAAATTTTAACAATAAGCACAGCGTATTATTTTTCTTACGCGGCGCATCATTTATAAAAGATACGTGGAGCATCATTTATAAACGTTACGTGGAACATATCATTTATAAAAATTACGTGGTGTGTCATTTATAAACGTTTCATGAATATCATTTATGTCAGTGTATCCAACCTATGTGACTGGAAATCGACCACGGAAAAAGTGATGGATAAAATTAGAATCTTGACTGTTTTCAAAATAACCATATGTGGGCTTTTAGAGTATTAAAGATGAAACAGATTTTTTCCCATGAAAAGTATTAAACGCAATGTACAATTACAGATTCGTAAGATTTCTTTTTCAGTAGGGAGTACTAAATGATTGTGCTGCTTTTCTCACAAGATCTCTCTCTCTCTCTCTCTCTCTCTCTCTCTCTCTCTCTCTCTCTCTCTCTCTCTCTCTCTCTCTCTCTCTCTCTCTCTCTCCTCTCTAACTCTCTCTCCTCTCTCCTCTCTCAAAATTCTTATGTATAAGAGTCCAAGTGTTTTAAGGTTTTGTTGATCTTAAACATGTTTGCAATCAGAATTCAAGATCGCGTGCTCGAGAACACTAATGGCTCTGTCTGTCTGTCTGTCTCTCTCTCTCTCTCTCTCTGTTTCTCTCTCTCTCTCTCTCTCTCTCTCTCTCTCTCTCTCTCTCTCTCTGTCCATTGTTTTCTCTCTGTCTGTCTGTCTCTCTCTTTGTCTCTGTCTCTGTCTCTCTCTCTGCCTCTCTCTGTCTGTCTCTCTGTCTGCCTCTCTCTCTCTCTCTCTCTCTCTCTCTCTCTCCTCTCTCTCTCTCTCTCTCTCTCTCTCTCTCTGTCATGGTGACCGCCAAGGTCACTACACGTTCGTGTCAGACAGCGGGTGTAGTGTGGTTGACTACTTTATGATGTCTTGTAATCTGTTTTCTTCATTATGTGATTGCTGTGAGTTAAGCGTATGCGAGAGAATTGAATCTGATCACATGCCTGTGTCTTTTCATATAAACTGTTCGAACGACGTGGAAGACAATGCGTCAAACGTTAATGACATGGTTGTAGAGAAGTATGTGTGGAAAGAAGATGTTGCTGATGTTTATTATAACAAAATATCTAAATCAGAATTTGAGAGGAAAATGGTTTAGGCCATTAGCCTAATTGAAACTGACATTAATGCTGCTTTAAGGATTTTTAATGACTGTATTAAGGAAGCTGCAGAATGTATGAAAATACGATACACAGTGAGAAACAATATAAAGATAAAGACTGGTTTGATATTGAATGCAAGTTCATAAAAACAAAGTACGAAATTTACAAAGCAAATTTTATACGTACGCTAAAGGATGATGATCGTAACTGTTATCGTTGTGCAAGGCGTGAATACAAGCATTTACTAAAGAGGAAGGAAAAGGAATTTAACGATGCCTTGTTAAATAAACTACTGACATCTATGAAAAGTCAGAAACAGTTCTGGAACGCAGTGCATAAAATATCCGTAAAAAGAAAACAACCTCTAAATACGATTAGTATTGATAGTTGGTACGACCACTTCAAAGCACTCTTAACAAGAGATATTAATACCGATGACGCACTTCAATGCGAAGATGATGTAGAGGAAGAAAGTAATTTAAACCGTCCAATCTCCATAGACGAAGTGATGTTTGCGATTCGGAAAATTAAAAATCGTAAGGCTGCTGGGCCGGACGGTATTATTGGTGAGTTTTTAAAAGTTAGTTGTAAATCGGAAATCGTTTTGGATTTCTTGTTAGATTTATGAATTCACTTTTTGACAGTGGCACTTACCCAGAGCAGTGGACCGAATCAATTGTTCTTCCCATCTATAAAAAGGTTGCGTAAACAATCCTGACAACTATCGAGGTATTTCTCTTTGTGATGTAACTAGTAAGATATACAGTACTATTATAAATCGTCGACTGCAGGAATGGTGAAGAAAAAACGATCTTACAGGTGAATACCAGGCTCGTTTTAAACGTACTTATTCCATCGTAGATCATATGTTTACTCTAATGGCCTTTGTTCAAAAGCAGTTTTCTTTAAATCGCAAATTATGTGTTTGCTTTCATCGATTTTGAGAAAGCCTTTGATTCTATAAACAGAAGTATTTTATGGCCTATTCTACTAAAAAACGGGGTCCGAGGGAAAATTGTTCAGATGCATAATGAGCATGTATAATAGTGTGAAAGCCAAAGTCAGATGTGGAGGGAATTAACAGATTATATCCAATGTACTAGCGGAGTAAAACAAGGAGATGTGTGCGCAGCCCAATACTATTTTCTCTGTTTATCAATGAATTAACTTCTGAAGTTGTTAATAATGGGAGGCATGGTGCATAGTTTACAACAGAAATTCTACAGTTGTTTATCCTTCTTTTGGCAGATGATGTAGTTCTGATCTCTGAAACAGTGATTGGCCTTCAAACGCAATTAAATAGTCTAAATCGCTCTGCTACTTCACTTCAGTTACGCGTAAACATGTTGAAAAGTAATATAATCGTGTTCAGAAAGGGTGGATATTTAGTGTTCGAGAACAGTGGACTTACGATGGAATCCGGATGCCAGTGGTTAACATCTATAAATACCTCGGAATATATTTTTTAACACGGTTAAGTTTTTCTGCCACTTGTAAAGATCTTTCGAGCAGAGTTAAACATGCTTTGTTGTGTATTATGCAAAGATTATCTAGGTTAGGATATAAATCTTTTCATGTATTCATCAAATTGTTTGATTCCCAAATCCAACCTATTGCAGGGTATGGTGCTGAAATATGGGGCTTAGAAAATGCTGCGCTACGCTGTGAAAAAGTCCATTTATTTGCCCTGAAAAAAATTCTAGGTGTGTCTGTGCAGACACCAAACGATTGATTTATGGCGAAACAAGTAATATCCAATTTATTTAAATTCTGTTATAAGATGTTAGCTTACTGGTTAAAGTTACTTGAAATGGAAGATGCAAGATTACCGAAGAAAGCCTATAAGATGTTATTTGGTTTACATATGAGGGGCAAGGTGAACTGGGTGACAAAAGTCAAATTGAGATTATATGAATTAGGGCTGGGATATGCGTGGTTAACCAGTGTGTCGGAAACAAGACTGCATTTTTGAAAATGCTTCGTACCAGGCTTATCGATTGTAGATGGCAAGACTGGAATGCTCACATTCAAGATAGTAGTAGATTTGATTTATACAGACACTTCAACCCCCTACATCGCATCCCAACCTACTTATCTATACAAATGGACTGCCATTTAAAGTACATAATGACTAGATTTAGATTTGGATTGTCTGATATTAACGTTCATCGATATCGTTATCGTAAAGAGTGTACGGAGATTGAACTTGTGTGTCCTCTGTGTAAAAAGGCTCGTGAAAACGAGGTTCATTTTGTGTTTTGCTGTCCCGCCTTGGAAACACTTAGAACCCAGTTTATCCCATCAAAATATCATAGACACCCTCTGCATTAGGCTTTTTCTTACTGGTCACTTCTGCTCGCGAAGATGTTATAAGACAATTTGCCATCTATTTGTATAAGGCGTTCAAAATCCGCTCCATTTGCTTTGCATGATGATATCTTTCTCCTTTCCTTGGCGTTGAATGTTCGATTTGTTGTATTCATATGATTTTGTTCTCCTTTTAGTTGCATACGTGTATGATTCTTGAATTCATGCATTGCATGTATATACCACCCCCTTCAAGAGGGCTATGGCCTTTTTGAATACATTATCCGCACCCGCATCTCTCTCTCTCTCTCTCTCTCTCTCTCTCTCCTCTCTCCTCTCTCTCCCCTCTCTCTCTCTCTCTCTCTCTCGTGAAATAGCTTACACCGCTCAGCTGCATCTCTCCAGCTGAAAGTTAATTTATCTAAAAGTAACATTATGTGTTTCGTAAGGGGGTTATTTGAGGGGCAAGAGAACGATGGGTATATAATAATGCTCCATGCCTGTTGTGAATGCCTATAGATATTTGGGTATACTTTTTTTCTACTCGTCTGAGTTTTGTCAGTGCTTGCAAGGATCTTGCTACAAGGCCAAAAATGTTTCTTTTTGTATTATGAAAAAGTTACATGTTTTCAACAATACGTCCTTTCATGTGTTCTGCAAGCTGTATCGATAGTCAAGTGCAGCCAATTGCACAGTACGGATCGGAATTATGGGATTAGATAACGCTGCAATCCATTGTGAATCTGTGCATCTTTCGCGTTTAAAAAAATTTCTAGGTGTAGATAGACGGACGCCTAATGATCTTGTGTATGGTGAGACGAATAGGTTCCTATATATATTGTTTCTTGCCGTTAAATGCATCCGATACTGGCTAAATTTACTCCATATGGAAGAGAACAGAATACCTCGTAAAGCTTATAATATGCTTTATGATCTTGATTCTAGAGGAAAAAACAACTGGGCTAGTAAAGTTCGTATGTGTCTTTTGAATACGGTTTTGGTTTTGTATGGCTGAATCAGGGTGTTGGAAATGTTAAACAGTTTATAAGTTGCTTTCGTCAACGACTAGTTGACTGCCCTTGGCAAAAATGGTTACATCATGTGCATAATAGTAAAGGTTTGATTTTTACAGACAGTTTGGTAATTCTCATGATCTGAAACCTTATATAACTTTAGAAATGGATAGACACTTTAAATACATAATGGCAAAATTTAGACTTGGAATATCGGATTTTAGCAGTACATAAATTAAGATACAAAACCGATGTTGATGACAATGATATGCTTTGTCCTCTCTGTAAAGTGTCACAAGAAAATGAGATGCATTTTGTTCTTTGTTTCCAGCCCTCATGGACATTAAAATGAACTGATTAAGCCGAAATTCTACAGACAGCCTTCCCTATTTAGATTGACCCTATTGATGTCGTCAGCTTCAACAATAGATGTTAAAAATCTTTCGTTATTTTTGTATAAGGCATTTAAAATTAGAGAAATGGCTACCTCTTAAAGTTACAATGATTTGTCTTAATTTGGTATACTTTGTTGCATGTCGCATACATTTGTTTCCAATGTACTATTTCCATACCCCTTCATAAGGGGCCTAGGCCTATGTGAATAAATCATCCGAATCCGAATCCGAATCTCCTCTCTCCCTCTTCTCTCCTCTCTCTCTCTCTCTCTCTCTCTCTCTCTCTCTCTCTCTCTCTCTCTGTATGTATATATAATATATATATATATATATATTATATATATATATATATATAATATATATATATATATATATATGTGTTGTGTGGGGTGTGTGTGTGTGTGTGTGTGTGTGTTTATATATATATATATATAATATAAATAAAATATATATATATATATATATATATATATATATATAATTCACACACACACACACACATACATATACATCAGTTTATGTGCAGTTAAACATTGAAAGTAAGATCATGACACATGTAATAATGTGCATTTCAAATCTGGTAAATGTGGATGAAAAAGAAATTCTATGCGATCACCCTGCTTTTGCAGTTTGAGGATGTGTGTCTGTCTGTCCGTGTAGGAGTGTCTGTGATGAACATTGATGTCATTTTCTTTGGATCAAAAATTGGGTACCAAAAAAATTGACAGATATTAATGAAGTTGCTGCAATTCAAAGTTTAAGGCCAAAGGACAAGGTGAAATCACAGAGAAAAAAAAGACATAAAATCAACTGAGCTTGCGTGTTGCTTATTGGTTTTTTCCCCCATTTTTTATTTTAAAATGACTACGACAAAACCCTTGAGAGAACATGGTCCCTTTAGGGAATACAACATCAAAGGTCAAGGTCATAACGTGGTATAATAAAGTAATGTAGGAAGTGTGCCAGTCTTTGGGTCTTTGATGAAGAAACTTTTAATTGCTAGTGTATGGTGGTGGTAATGACGAGAACTTGCTATCATCAACTGTTTGGACCATCCCGTCGTGACACAAACCCAGAACCAAGTCGGAAAGCAATCGTTTTTTCAGTCTTGTGTAAGGCTCTGTTTGGTAAGAGGACTATCAACGAACAGAGTAGGTCTACTCGTAGCCAGTTTGTTTGGGAGAAAAAGGTTCATAACAAGACATGCTGTCGCTCTTCCAATTTTTCTGTTGAGACCGGCAGACATTTTATTTTTTGTTGTTGTTGTTGTTGTTGTTGTTGTTGTTGTTGCTCTCCAGGCGACCACTATTACAATACAGGAAGATTCCATGCTGATGCGGTATTCCTCTTGCAACTCCAGCCCCGTCACTGTATTTCAAACAGATAGCTCTTTACTGTAGGAAGAAGGGAAAAGACATGATACGCTTCTTCTTCTTCTTCTGCCGTCGATTGTTTTTGGTTGCGTCACATCTTCAATCCTGTCGCCACGCAAAGCTGCATCCATAGTTCTGCACCCTCTGGCCAGGTTTGACGCCGTAGTAGAACATCATGAGCTGGACAGTGTTGGAGGATGTGTTCAGGGGTCTGAGATCCAGTGCCACACGGAGATTCGTCTGTGTGGGGAAGCTTAACTCGGCTGAGGTGGCTCAGCAGTCGGCAGTGGCCAGTTCTCGGTCTGAAGAGGATGTTTGCTGGTATCTCTGGAGCTGATGGATTGGATCAGCACCACTGTCTGCACCCAGCCTTCTCTTCCCCTGGCTTTGGTGTTGGTTGTGGATGATAGTTTTGGCCTCTCTGTAGGTCACCGGGTGGCTGAACTGCCCTTGCTGCCGCCTTGGACAGAGCATCAGCTTCTTTCCCAAGATCCAAAGGGGATAGAATCACGGGGACAATGGGGATCGTCAAAAAGATTGTGGGGCTTTTTTTTGTTTTTTTTTTAGCGGCTATCATTCGTTGCTCTGAAGTCCCTGCAGCAAGTTACAGATGTGAAGAAAACAATTTGGGGTGGTGATTTGATTGACTTTGTGAACACTGCAGCAGGGTTTCAAACCGAGAGATCTTTTTGGGGGGACCACAAAGCGTGAGAGCAAGTTTTTTCAAAAAGATGTTTTGAGTTTTTTAAAAAGGGGGACTACAAAACCCATGTGCTGAATAAAAGGGAAAAATTTCCCGGGATGGGCCAGCTTATACAGTTTTTCTTTCAGTTTCTTTAACTATTTAGTACGCTAGTTTTTCCCCCCTTTTTTTTAAATGGGGGGTAGGCCTCCCCCCCCTTCCCATCCCCCCCTTCCCCCCCCACCCGTCGTCTCCCCACCTTCGAGAAAAAAAGTGAATTTTTTAAAACTTTACAATTTTTTGGGGGAAAACCAAAACACACACACACACCCCCACACACAACACACACACACACACCACAACAAAACACCACAAAAATAAATAATTAAATTTATTAAATATAATTAATATATAAAAATATATATAAATATTTTACAGGTCGAATTTTAAATTAAGGCCCAATTACACACGCCCACAAAACATAGAAAAAAAAAAACCGACAAACACAAAAATTTTATAAATGTTAATTTCATTATCAGTAAACAACTTTTTGTCACTTTCACAAAAAAAAACTTTCTTTCTGTTTAGCAGGGAGCCTGAATGGACTCCCCCCCCCCCCCCCCCCCCCCCAAAAATGACAGTCCAAAAGAGTGTTTCTTCAGTTGAAAAACCGGTGTGCCCCCCCCGTTTCTGCCACACAATCCACATAGCCGCCCCATGGTGTTGACTGTTTTGTAATGAGTGCCTGGGGGGGGGTTTGCCCCCCCTTTCCCGTGCAGGTTTTGCACGCTCCCGTCGATTTGCCCCAAAGGGTGATTTTCCAAACTCCCTCCCCAATCGCCCCAGATGTTCTCAATAGGGGATTCCGGGGTGTTTTCCGACCCTGGCATCCTGGTGATCCCCTTCACCACAAAAAATGTTTACGGGGTCGACAACGATGGGGTGGCATTATCGTCCATGAAAACAGCCCAGCCCCATCGCTGGGTGCGGGGCAACCAAAAGGGCCCTAAAATCCCTGCGGGCGTTGCCATTCTTTTCCATCCAATGGTACGGGGAGTCTGTGGTGACGTGATGCCCCCCCCCCCCCCCCCCCGTACCATGACGGAGCCACCACCAAAAGCGACGACCTCCTGGATGACGTCATCTGCCAGCTGCTCCCTGGGACGCCGCCACACCCCAATGCGTCCATCTCGTGGCTTCAACTGGAACTTGGACTCATCGGTGAAAAGCACCATCCGCCACTGAGCCCAAATGTTCGATGAGCTGTGCACCAGGCCAGGCCAGGCGACATGCCCGTTGGGCCGCAGTCAGTTTTGGTTTCCGGACTGGGCGCCTTGCTCGAAGGTTGGCAGCATTGAGGCGCCGCCGTATGGTCATCTCACACACTGCTGTGTTAGTGGCAGCTTGGAGCCGACGCCTGATGGTGTTGGAGGTGGTGGTCCTGGTCCGAAGAGCATGTCTGCGGATGAACCTGTCATCTCTTGCAGTGGTCTTCTTTGGCTGGCCTGGACGGGGTCTCTCTTTGACAGTTCCAGGGGCTTGAAAACGTTCTCTCTCAGCGAATGATGACGGAGTGGGACACTTGTAGTCTTCTGGCCACTTCTCGAACGCCAACTCGATCCTGCAGCCATGCAATCGCCCGGGTCCGGTCAAAATCAGACAGCTTGCGTCTTGGAGGCATTTTTGTGTTATGAAGAATTATGCACGTTGGGCTGCTTTTAGGGGCATTCCTGTCAGTAAATTTCTCTGCAATGCATTGGTTTTTGCACGTGCATTTGGAATTTCAGTGCAAAAACCGTTTGAAGCAGTGTTCACTCTTGCTTAAAAAACAAGCAATTTTGACAACAATCTGCAACTTTCAACCCCCCCCCCCCCCCCTCTACATGCCGCACGTGACAATAAGACAGCTTTCGCAAGCTTTGCGGAATACTCTGTTAACTCCTTAAACGTTTCCCAGTCGAATTCTTCGAAAAAATGCATTGCTTGTATTTTTGGCCAATTAAAAAAAAGGGCCTTTTTTCGGGGTGGTCCTTAATAAAAGTTCGACCCTGTTATATATATCGTTTCTTCTGTTCAAAGGACCTGAGAGTTGACTTAAAGGTGGTGACAACCCTGATGTGGTCCTTCGCGGTCGGCTGGCTATACGCAACGTCATCTGTCTCTCCTCCTGTCAAAATCTGTAATACGAAAATTCGGACGTTTTTTTTCTGCGTGTATACTGAGAGGCATAAATTCCCCACATCATGCACACAAGTTCCACGGGAAAAGTTTGATTTGTTGCTCCTTTTATGGCCTATTTCTCAGTTGGTGGGAGTGTGACCCACCTTTCCACAGCGACGTTTCTTGTGCAGCACGTGCCAGCGAACAGACAATAGCGCCAGAAGCAAAAAGCCAAACTGGGCGACAACTCATTTCAGAGTGAATATTGCGTCGCTTTCTTTTCACGTGATAAACACACAGTTTAACCCCATAAAATGTCGCAACCAGAATGATTTTATCACACTGCAAGAAATTGCCACGGCTAGACAACAACCAGCCAAACCGCGTTGTTGGGATGCTGAGGGCCGGTTCATCTGTCCGACAGGTGGCAAGAGCCATGAACGCCAACCACACCACTATCTACTACCTACAACAGCACTTGGCAGCCACATGGTCAGTTTTCTAACCGTCCTCGACCAGACGCACCTCGAGTGACGACTCAGAGACAAGATCGAGTCATTCGCCTTTCCCACCGCAGGAACTGATTCCTGACTGCTGCTGCCACCGCTAGTGCAACTTTGGGGGAGCGTGGGGGACCCATCAGCAGCCGCACCATCAGACGACGCCTGTCACACGCAAGAATCAGGTGTCACAGGCCCTACGTTGGCCCTGTATCGACTGACAGACACAGGCAGGCCCGGCGCTATTGGACAGCAAATGGTGCATTCCTGGGAAGACGCGCATGGAGGAATGTCATCTCTGACGAGTCACGTTTTCGCATCAGCCACGCTGATGGGAGAATCAGAATGTACAGGAGACGAGGAGAACGGTATCATGACCCTGTGTTAGGCAGCTCGACCGGTTTGGTGGCGCTTCAGTGATGGCGTGGGGTGCCATCAACGCCAACTTTAGATCCCAGCTCGTGGTGATCGATGGCAACATCACGGCACAGCGTTACGTGAACCACGTTCTCCAGCCTGTCCTGCTTCCACTCCTGGATCACCATGGTAGACGACGCGATTTGTGTTCCAGCATGATAATGCTACACCTCACAGTGCCTGGATGACCCGTCAGTTTCTGCAGCAGTAATGGAGTGGAGGTGATGCCCTGGCCATCCTGTCACCTGACATGAACTGCATTGAGCACCTTTGGGATGCGCTCGGCAGGAGAGTGGAGCAGCATCAGCCGAGGCCCCAGACGAGAGGTGAATGATCGCTGTTCTTCAGCATCACTGGGTGTCAACATCCAGCAGGTGCAGGTCCGACGTTCGTGCAGTCCATGCCTCGGCGCCTTCGAGCATGTGTAGCTGCCATGGTGGATACACCAGATATTGATAGAATCATCTCTTTTGAAAGATGGTTATGCTGTGCAATAACCATGTTTGACAGTTGTTCATGAATTTGATTCAGGTCGTTTTCAGTTCACACATGCCTTTTCAATCAAATTTTCTTACGCAGATTTGGCTTGTTTAAGTTGTTACCAAGTTTCCAAGTAAATAACTGACAAATGAGATTTTTGTGCATGATTTTTTTTTTTTATTTGTGCGGAATTTCTGCTCTCAGTATACAAAGCAAATCTAAACCAAGGCGCTCAGAACTGCCTCGTCGTTGGAAAAGCTGACTGAGAAATCAAACGCAGTTATTTCCCTTACACTGACGTTGCGCTGTTGGCGGGACATGGATGGTTTAATTTCAAAGGAATGTTTCTGTACTGAACAGCCCAAAATTTCAAAATTAAGGCCGCATATGTGCGGACGTCAGTCAAAAGCTAGAGTGTGGGGCCGATCCGATCTGCGCATTGTAGGACAGAAAGGGTTAAAGATTCTTAAAAAAGATGACCAGGCTGTCCTGCTTCCACGAGACTCTTTCCTTCCATGTTGATCACGTTGATTCATCTTAACAGACAAACAAAACAAAACTAAAAAAAAGGGTGGGGGTGGGGGGTGGGATGGGGGAGTCTGTGCAACATACAAAGGTCAGAATATGTAAACTGTGTAACTCAGATCAAGTTTTCTTTTCCCTTCTTCTTCTCTGAATCTCTATGGTTCATAGTATTTTTGCGTATGATGTCAGTATGTCCCTTTACGTCAATAACTTTGATTTACATTCGTGTCGGTGCATGTGTAACTGGCTCACGGTGCGTCGTTGTGTGTGTGTGTGTGTGTTGTGTGTGTGTGTGTGGTGGGTGTGTGTGTGTGTGTGTGTGTGTGTGTGTGTGTGTGTGTGTGTGTGTGTGTGTGAGTGAGAGAGAGAGATGAGTGAGAGAGGAGATGAGAGAGAGAGAGAGAGAGAGAGAGAGAGAGAGATTTTGGAACCACACAAACTCAATACATGGGCTATGGGACATCAACTCTTCAAGCACTGCTTGGTTCGACTCAGGATGAATTGCTCCCCAGAGTCTGCTCCACTGACACCTGTTAGACAAGAGAATGCCCATTGCGTGGAATGCTGCTGAGCGCACTACCTTTGCAACGGGGGTTAGTAAAAGACGTCTCCACTCTCTCAGCCCTCTCCCTACTCTCACTCCCCACTCCCAAAATCCATCAACATTGAAAAACATAGTAAACTCCAGAATGCAACATACGAATGTTATAACACAGCTAAACATAATGGCAAATACAGTAACAAACCGTCATTATCATCTGTCTGAAGTGATCAAATCACCTTGCTCAGTCCGTCTTAGATCTCTCTTTTGGTTTCCATCTCCTTCTTTCTGTCTTGATTTCGACCTGTGCCCGCCCCTCCCTCACCCCCACCCCACCCTACAACCTCCCCTCCCCACTTCTCCACGTGCCTTTAAGTTTCATTGTGTTTAATGTAGGGATGCGTATGGTACATACGTAAGCTTTGGCGGTCTACTTCCATGTCATAGAACAACAACATAACAGCAACACTCCATGTCATAGAACAACAACAATAACAAACAACACTCCATGTCATAGAACAACAACAATAACAGCAACACTCCATGTCCTAGAACAACAACAATAACAACAACACTCCATGTCATACAACAACAACACTAACAACAACACTCCATGTCACAGAACAACAACACTAAATACAACACTCCATGTCACAGAACAACAACACTAACAACAACACTCCATGTCACAGAACAACAACCAATAACAGCAACACTCCATGTCATAGAACAACAACAAAACAGCAACACTCCATGTCATACAACAACAATAACAACAACACTCCATGTCACAGAACAACAACAATAACAGCACACTCCATGTCACAGAACAACAACAATAACAGCAACACTCCATGTCACAGAACAACAACAATAACAGCAACACTCCATGTCATAGAACAACAACAATAACAGCAACACTCCATGTCACAGAACAACAACACTAACAACAACACTCCATGTCACAGAACAACAACAATAACAACAACACACCATGTCACAGAACAACAACAATAACAACAACACTCCATGTCACAGAACAACAACAAAAACAACAACACACCATGTCACAGAACAACAACAATAACAACAACACTCCATGTCACAGAACAACAACAATAACAGCAACACTCCATGTCACAGAACAACAACATAACAGCAACACTCCATGTCCTAGAACAACAACAATAACAACAAACTCCATGTCACAGAACAACAAACAATAACAGCAACACTCCATGTCCTAGAACAACAACAATAACAACAACACTCCATGTCATACAACAACAACACTAACAACAACACTCCATGTCACAGAACAACAACAATAACAACAACACTCCATGTCACAGAACAACAACAATAACAACAACACTCCATGTCACAGAACAACAACAATAACAACAACACTCCATGTCACAGAACAACAACACTGACAACAACACTCCGCAGAACTACTGCACTGGGGGTTTTGTGGTGGGGGCTTCCAGTGAGACGGCTTCTGTTTTCTCCGTTAGCCTGTGGTCAGGTTCATTGGAATTCTCTCTCGGGTAGTGAAAGAACACACGTAGACACAAACTCAAACATGCACGCACACACGCACGCGCACTCGCGTGCACACACACACACACACACACACACACACACACACACACACACACACACACACACACACCCCACACACACACATGCACACACAGAGGCCGCGCGCGCGTGCGCACACACACACACACACACACACACACACACACACACACACACACATACACACACCACACACACACACACACACACACACACACACACACACACCACACACACACATACACACAACACACACACATACACACACACACACACACACCACACACACACACACACACACACACACACACACACACACACACACACACACAACGCGGGCGTGCGGAGGGGGAGTAAGGGGAGGGGATGCGAATGTGTATTTCATTTGATTAAAAGCATAGTCTCAGCAAACCTCGCAGAATAAAAACAAGTCAGTGTACCACACGTTAGTACATGACTAAACTCAGACGCTTTGTGGTTAAACGTTAAAACGTCAAAATCAGCAAGTGAATGTCCACCTGTTAAAACAACAGCAACAACAACAACAACAAACATACAGATAATGCATGGTGAGTATGAGCCAGTTTCAGAAAAGAAAAATGATAGTGAGAATGGAAGCCCCAGTGTAAAAACAAAAAAACAAAAAACAAAAAGTAAAGAAATCTGTGGGGAAAATAGAGGCTGGAGGCCAAAAGAAAAAAAAAGATAAACAAATAATAACTGGTTCCTTTGTTGGTGAACGTTGAATTCCGACTTTCGAGGTGGAAGCATTTGATGGAACCTGATTTGAGTGATGTTAGTGTTCTGAGGAACCATTTGATGCAACCTGATTTGAGTGACTGTTTGTCTGTTAGTGTTCTGAGGAACCATTTGATGCAACCTGATTTGAGTGACTGTTAGTGTTCTGAGGAACCATTTGATGCAACCTGATTTGAGTGACTGTTTGTCTGTTAGTGTTCTGAGGAACCATTTGATGCAACCTAATTTGAGTGACTGTTTTTCTGTTAGTGTTCTGAGAAACCATTTGATGCAACCTGATTTGAGTGACTCTTTGTCTGTTAGTGTTCTGAGGAAACCATTTGATGCAACCTGATTTGGGTGACTGTTTGACTGTTAGTGTTCTGAGGAACCATTGATGCAATCTGATTTGAGTGACTGTTTGTCTGTCAGTTTTCTTCATGATGTCGGCTGTTCCTGTGCCTCAGGAGCATTACACGCACATTGCTCACTCCTGTTATCGCGAGCTCGCGCCGCGCCCGCGCGCGCGCGCGCGCACACACACACACCACACACACACACACACACACACGCACACACACACACACACACACCACACACACACACACACACACACACACACACACACCACACACACACACACATCATATGCACAGAGCCACACACCACAGCCTAATCCTGTTCGCAGCCCAAGCACCCAGCAGCCCCTAGAGAACAATCCATATTAGGTCGTCATAAGGCAGTCCTAGCACCCAGCAGCCCCTAGAGAACAATCCATATTAGGTCGTCATAAGGCAGTCCTAGCACCCAGCAGCCCTAGAGAACAATCCATATTAGGTCGTCATAAGGCAGCCCAAGCACCCAGCAGCCCCTAGAGAACAATCCATATTAGGTCGTCATAAGGCAGCCCAAGCACCCAGCAGCCCCTAGAGAACAATCCATATTAGGTCGTCATAAGGCAGCCCTAGCACCCAGCAGCCCCTAGAGAACAATCCATATTAGGTCGTCATAAGGCAGCCCAAGCACACAGCAACCTCTAGAGAACAATCCATATGAGGTCGTCATAAGGCAGCCCACCAGAGGAGACGCCGCACTGCTGTCAGCCGAGACAGTCAGGTGGCGTTCAGTGGTGCCTGTTGTGACTTAGGATACATCCTTCTGAGCCACCCGAGGCTGCTGACGACAGTTACGGCTTAATCGGGGAGCCAGACGTGAGGGAGCGTCTGTGGCCTCCTGCGCTAACAGTAGCACCGTATCCTCACAGAAATCCCAGATAGAGCGTTCTGCGTTTATTTTCGGCACTTTTGTTGATGAATGACAATTATCTGCCTGAAATTTAAATGCATGAGTACGGAATCCACCGCAAAATGAATGATATTAAAAAAGGGAAAAATACTTTGTCTGTAATAAAGCATGGTAATGCACCCTTCCCCCCCCCCCCCACTCACCCCCACCACCGAGCAATGAATGAGAACCCGGTCAGTAATCTGTCCGCACTGTCTCTGGTCACAGAGAGAGAGAGAGAGAGAGAGAGGAGAGAGAGAGAAGAGAGAGAGAGAAGAGAGAGAGAGAGAGAGAGAGAAGATGGAGGGAGGGAGGGAGGGAGCCCGCATGCTGGTAAAGTACGGAAAAACAGCCTCTTCCGTGCGCGGGAATATACTGAAGGCAGTCGCTAGTGGCACTGCTCTGTGACGGACAACACGTGCCATGTGCGCGGCTGTGAGAAAGAATGAGTAGGTTACACCCCCGCAAGGGAGAGTGCACTGCTTTTGGGGTCCACAAGGGTTCCAAAAGTAGCCAGTGTTTCCCATTGGCGACTGTTTTCAGCAAACCCTTTGCCGATACTGAAATAGCTTGACTCATCTCATCGCCAGACGAAGAGGGGGGGGGGGGGGGGGGGGGGGGGGGGGGGGCTCTTGTTGTTGTTGAAGATTTTTTTTGTTCGTGATTATCTATTCGATGCAGATATTTACATTCTCCTGGGTTTTTCTTTGTTGATGTTTTTATGTTGTAATGTATCTTCAAGATTCTTTCACTGAGATCTTTACATCGTTAGGGATGATTGGCTGCCGGAAGTGTTTTATTTTTTTTTTTTTTTTTTTTTTTAGAATATAAAAATATAAGAGAACAAACCCAAAACAAACGATAGATAAAGAGGAAATCAACAAAACAAAAACACAGCTACAATACCATTCAAACATTTTTAAGGCACGGTTACACCCCTCTTTACGTGGTAAGAGAGAGAGAGAGAGAGAGAGAGAAAAGAGAGAGAGAGAGAGAGAGAGAGGAAGAGAGAGAGAGAGGAGAGCACATGAGCAAGCCTAGTGTATTATGAAATTTTACATTTGTTTTTGTTTTCTTTATATATATACATATACACACATATGCATATGTCCCATACATACACATATATACACATACACAATACATAATACACATCCACACATACTTATACATAAATATACATATACACACATATCCCATAATACATACATATATATACAAAACATACATACATATATACATATATACACATACCACACATATATATATACATACATACACACATATATATATATATAAAATATATTAATATATTATATATATATATTAAAATATAATATATATATATATAATATATAATATAATATATATATTGAAGGTTCTGTACTATATCAAAGGGGCTGTTTTAGGCGGTGTAACAGTTTTAGGGTACTATAATCATGCTTGTAAAACGTTAATGTACAATGTCAAATCATTCGTAATTCATTCTGAGCCTGCGAACATCGGCGTATATGGGTCCCAATTGGAAAGGAAATCATTATATACAAATTTTTTTCGAGCAATGTATTCTTCAGTTTTATATCTGTATTTCAGCTTATTAGAAAAACTTGAAGTCTGGGTGATTTCTTTTTCTGTTCTACACTGATATAAATAGTGTTTTGCAAATAATACAATAAAATAAAATACATGGTCTATATGTATATCTTTATCAAATCCAACTATGGCTAATGGTTCAGTTACTGCAAATTAAATGCACACATACATTTTTCATTCATCAAAACCACCAGCGTTTCCCAAAAACGTTGTATGACCCTACAATACCAAAACATAGTGTAATACTGTCCTTAACAGAGGTACAGAAAGTACAAACATCGCTGTTCAATACACCCATTTTTTTCAGCACAACATTAGTACCAAAGACATCTGTGTATTATTCGTAACTGTAACCATTTCATTTTTATGTCAGAAATTTTACTCAGATAAAGAAAACAGTTTTTCCAGTCATTTTCAACGTTCAGTTTTATATTCCCAGTTCGTACAGATTTTCGGGTGTTTTGATTATCTATAAAAATGTCATAATATAATCTTGACCCTTTACAAACTGACGTTAACGTTTTGTAACATACAGCATATTAAACATTCTTTTTGTATTTTCAACTTTGATTTTTGTTTTTTGTATATATTCAGTAATAGCTGCTTTAATACCAGAAAAAGTGACAAAATTAATGTTTACTCATAAATTTTTTTTAAAAATGTTCGTAAGAAATATACTGGCCATTGTCCAGCAAAAAATGAGCAATTTCAATATATGCCCTTTTTGATCCATGCTTTTCCCCGAAATAGTTTTTTCCCGACTTGTATTCTGTTTGTATAAAAGACTGGTTCCGCAAGGAGTTTATAAGATGTCTATACCAGTAAACTTTGTTTGAAAAAATGTTTGTACCCATAAATACCTCTGTCCAAAAATACATTTGATTTTTACCGAAGGAAGAAAGTATTTCTGGTCCATATTTTCCAATACGCTTAAAAAATGGAAAGTTAGATATTGTAATAGTTTTCCATTTGTGGTGGTAGTCTGAACTTTTTGCAGCCACGTCAATTTTAGGGAAGAAGCAAACGTTTTTAAAATTTTGGTAGTCCCAAAACCACCGTTTTGGATACTTTTGTGAGCAGTTTTTTTCTATTTATTTTTTTCTGGCTTTTTATTCCACACAAATTTGTTAACAGTAATTTTGTAAAGTCTGAAAGAAAGTGTCAGGTGGGTTAGGTAGTAATATCCACAAATAGATGAGTTTTGATAAAATGAGCGATTTAAAAATTGCCACTCTGCCCAAAGGAGTTAGTTGTCTTCTCACCAAATCTTGAACAAATGTTTCACGTCCGCTAACTTTTCAGAATAATTAAAATCTGCACAGTTTTGCAAAACGTTTTGGGAAAACCCTATTCCAAGAATTTTGAATTTTTGTGGGTTCCACTCCATAAACCCAAAAGGTCCATGTAACGAACAGCAGAATTTTTACAGCTCCCCAACCAACGGCGCTAGTTTTTCCAGGAATTAAATATAACCCCGATTTCGACCAAACATTTCCAGTACGTTTAAAACAAGTTTCAAATGATTTTATGTCGCCTGCTAAAAGAAATTCCGTGTCATCTTGGGATACTGAGAAAGCTTATGTTCGACTGTATCTATAACTATTCCAAAGTATGTTTACATTTTCCCGAATCATTAATGCTAGAATTTCAACACATAATAGGGAAAAAATTATGGCGATAGTGGATCACCTTGTCTGCATCCGCGGTCTATCTCAAACCAACTAGAAACTTGACCATTAACAAGGACACATGAGTTGATATTTTTATAGAATGTTTCAATCCCTTTGCAGAAGCCCTTTGAAATCCAAACGCTTTCAATACTTTAAACATAAAATCCCAGTCACATGAATCGAATGCTTTTCTCAAAGTCCAATGTTTAATAAAGCCCCGGTAAGTTGTGTTCTTTTTAAAAAGCGATTGTGTCGTAAATGAGCCTAATGTTATCCCCTATGTATCTATTCTTAACAAAACCTGTTTGATCCCCATTGATGAGACCCGCTAAACATTTTTTTAAACGGTTGGTAATACACATGACCCCATTTTATATACCACGTTTAACAACGAGATTGGTCTCCAGTTCTTCACAAAGTGTTTTTGTTTACTCCCTTTGGTTTTACATACAATTAGTCCCTGTCTTTGAATACAAGAAAACTCCCCCTTCTAAATCCGGGATTTAAAGCTCTGACAACAAAAACCCCTATCTGCTCCAAAAACACTTAAAAAATTCTGTTGTGAAACCATCAGTGCCAGGACTTTTGTTGTTTTCATGTTCTTTAATGCTATACATGCCTCCTCCAGTGTATTTCACCATCTAAATTAATTTTCTTCGTCACGGTCTAAATGTGGAAAATTTCAATGAGTTCATCCAAAATCACAGTCGTCAACTCGGAGTGTTTTTTATGTTGAATGTATCTCAAGATTCATCACTGAGACCCTTTACAATGGTTAGGGATAACTGGCTGCTGGAAGTGTTTTTATGTTGTAAAAGTATCTTCAAGATTCATCACTGAGACCTTTACAATCGTTTTGGGATGATTGGCTGCTGAAGTGTTTTTTATGTTGTATCTTCAAGATTCATCACTGAGACCTTTACAACGTTAGGGATGATTGGCTGCTGGAAGTGTTTTATGTTGTAATGTTCTTCAAGATTCAAACACTGAGACTTTACAATCGTTAGGGATGACTGGCTGCTGGAAGTGTTGGTCCGAGTGTGAGTGTGGCTGGGGGCACTTGCGAGCGTCTTTTGTCACTGACGTCCTTGACCCCGATAATCAGCAGTGCCATGGTGAATGTCATGACCGTGAAAGTAAAAGGTGACTGAAATCTTTACCTGCCTTGAAAGCAAACAACTCGTGTGAAAAAAAAGGAAACATACAACAGCAACAGAAAGCATCAGCAGCCAGCAGCTACAGCTACAACACCAACAACCACTCTTACGACCTTAGTAAGCTATATACCGAGTAAATAGTTAATTCTTTTTGTAATGTTCTTAAAATTCCAGCATTCCGCGACTTTGCATGGAAGACTCTTAAAGTGTACAATCACGCAACAAGAATGGTGCCGATGTGTAGCGCTCATGACACACATAACTTGTTTTCATGCGTCGTAACTATCTTTTTAGAAAAGTCATAATTACCTGTTTTCATGACACACAGTAACCTGTTTTCATGCGTCGTAACTATCTGTTTGAAAAGTCATAATTACCTGTTTTCATGACACACAGTAACCTGTTTTCATGCGTCGTAACTATCTGTTTGAAAAGTCATAATTACCTGTTTTCATGACACACAGTAACCTGTTTTCATGCGTCGTAACTAGCTGTTTCAAAAGTCAAAATTACCTATTTTCGTAAGAGAGAGAAAAGAGAGAGGAGAGGGAGGGAGCGAGCCTGCATGCTGGTAAAGTACGGTAAACAGCATCTTCCCGTGCGCGGGAATTATACTGAAGGCAGGCGCTAGCTGGTACTGGCTCTGTGACGGACAACACGTGCCATGTGCGCGGCTGTGGGAAAGAATGAGTAGGTTACATCCGCAAGGGAGAGTGCACTGCGTTTGGGCCCCCAAGCGTCTCCAAAAGTAGCCAGTGCTTCCATTGGACGACAGTTTCAGTTAACCTGCCGATACTGAAATAGCTTGACATGACCTCATCGCCAGAAGAAGAAGAAGGGGGGGGGGGGGGGGGAGCTCTTGTTGTTGTTGAAGATTTTGTTGTTCGTGATTATCCATTCAATGCAGATATTTAAATTCTTCTGGGTTTTTCTTTGTTGATGTTTTTATGTTGTAATTAATCTTCAAGATTCCATCATGAGACCTTTACAGTCGTTAAGGATGATTGGCTGCTGGAAGTGTTTTTATGTTGTAATGTATCTTCAAGATTCAATCACTGAGACCTTTACAATCGTTAGGATGATTGGTGCTGGAAGTGTTTTTATGTTGTAATGTATCTTCAAGTTTCATCACTGAGACCTTTACAAACGTTAGGGATGATTGGCTGCTGGAAGTGTTTGTATGTCGTAATGTATCTTCAAGATTCATCAGTGAGACCTTTACAATCGTTAGGGATGATGGCAGCTGGAAGTGTTATTATGTTGTAATGTATCTTCAAGATTCATCAGTGAGGCCTTTACAATCGTTAGGGATGACTGGCTGCTGGAAGTGTTATTATGTTGTAATGTATCTTCAAGTTCATCACTGAGACCTTTACAATCGTTAGGGATGATTGGCTGCTGGAAGTGTTTTTATGTTGTAATGTATCTTCAAGATTCAACACAGAGACCTTTACAATCGTTAGGGATGATTGGCTGTTGGAAGCGTTTTTTATGTTGTAATGTATCTTCAAGATTCATCACTGAGACCTTTACAATCGTTAGGGATGACTGGCTGCTGAAAGTGTTTTATGTTATAATGTATCTTCAGATTCAGACTGAGACCTTTACAATCGTCAGGGATGATTGGCTGCTGGAAGTGTTTTTATGTTGTAATGTATCTTCAAGATTCATCAGTGAGACCTTTACAATCGTTAGGGATGACTGGCTGCTGGAAGTGTTTTATGTTGTTGTATTGTATCTTCAAGATTCATCACTGAGACCTTACAATCGTTAGGGATGACTGGGTGCTGGAAGTGTTGGTCGAGCTGTGATTGTGGCTGGGAGCACTTGCAGGCGTCTTTTGTCACTGACGTCCTTGACCCGATAATCAGCAGTGCCATGCGAATGTCATGACCGTGATAGTGAAAAGGTTTACTGAAATCTTTACCTGGCATTGGAAAACAAACAACTCGCGGGGAAAAAGAAAGGAAAAACAACACAGCAGCAGCAGCAGCAGCAGCTACAGCACAACACCAACAACAGTCTTACGACCTTAGTAAGCTATATACCGAGAAAAAGTTAATTCTGTTTGTAATTTTCTTAAAAAATTCCAGCATTCTGCGACTTTGCATAGAAGACTCTTAAAAGTGACAATCAGCGCAACAAGAATGGTGCGATGTGTAGCTCATGACACACAATAACTTGTTTTCTGCGTCGTAACTATTGTTTCAAAAGTCATAATACCTGTTTTCATGAACACGTAAAACCCGTTTTCATGCGTCGTAAATCTGTTTGAGCTTCTT